>RJWM01013888.1:0-51996 GCA_004363535.1 Dasyprocta punctata
AAAAAAAAAAAGGAAATCTGCTTTGGGATTTCTGAAAGATGGCACACAGCAGGCATAGAGGTCAGTGCGCTGGGCAGTGAAGGGTTCCAGCCCTGAGGGCTGTTGATATCCACACTGGGTACCGAGTGCATCTTCTTCATGTTCATTCTATCTGTGTTCATGACCTCCAGCTCTCTCACTCTGGCTGTCTCTCCCCCTCCACCCCTTGCCGTCTGTCTCTCTTTGGTTAAGGTTAATGTAGCTCTTCGGTAGTTGGTTTTGGTCCTTCTCCTTTACTTAATTTACATCTGCTGAGAACCATTGTGGTTATAGTATAGGATTGCTGATGACCGCAGTATTTCCTGTCCTTGGGAGCTTTATTTCTCCCCATATCTCCCTCGGCTATCTACTCAAGCCAGTTGCCTGTCATTCCACAGAAGGGCCATAGCACGGGTCCTCAGGATAGCTTTTCCTCTCTGCTTAGCCAAACGTCCTCCCGTGTAGACAGGCACGTCAGGAGGAAAAGGTGGTATATGGTGAAGCTACCTGAATTATTACTCATCCAACATTTTTATTTTCTTTATTTCTACAGTCTAGAAGAAAATTGAAGTAATTGTTCCAAGCATACTTAAAATAATAGTGTTTTTGAGATCTTTGCAGCTTTTCAGAGATTCTTTACTTTTGTTGTGTGCTTGGAAAGCCTGTGGATGGCAGTAGGAGCTCCGCATTGGCGCAGGTCTGGGACAGGCTGGGTGAGTCCATCAGAGTCTGCGCAGACGCTGCAGTCTTGCGGGATCCGGGATCGGTGTCATCAGAGTAGTGGTGAAGAGTGCCGGTCCCTGTGGCTCAGAGGAGCCAAATTTCTTCAGCCCTCTGTAGCTCAAGTGCTATCCCTTTAAGCCATGCTTGCTTTTAGGAGGAAAAGATGTAGGAGTTAAGCCAAAGATTCTGAATTGGGCTGAATTTAGGAGGGTAGTAATTTGAGCTGCTTTGCTAGCTCCCCTAGCACTTGACACAGAGCCTGATACAGCATTTTTGCTGTATGAATGAGTGAATATATTATTGATATTCTATCTATCTATCTATCTATCTATCTATCATATATTTATTTTTGTGACACAGGGGACTGAACCCAAGACCTTTGCACTGAGCTTCTGAGCTACCTCCCCAGCCCTTTAATTTTTTTTTCTTTTTTTTTAACTGACTCTGTCTCATTAAGTTGCCCACGCAGGCCTCCAACTTGCTAGTCCTCCTGCTTTAGCCTCCCAGAGTGCTGGGATTATAGTGTGTGCCACTGTACCTGCCTGCCGTCTGTCTGTCTGTCCACCCACCCCGCTCAGTGACATAAGGGATCAAACCCTAGTCCTTGTATGTGCTTGGCAAGTGCTCTACCACTGAGCTACATAGCTAGCCTGTTACCTTTGCTTTTTAGTATGTCTTTAAAGAAACTACTTTAACTGTTACAGCGTCTGAAAATTCAGGTTTTATCTACTTGTCCTTTACTTAGAGCTGAGGAAAATGAGTTTTAAAGAATTTTCTGAAACCACATAGGAGCCACACAAAGATTTGGAAGATTGTTAATTTCATCTTATGCTTTATCCACTTCAGAGAGCATAGCCTCTTTGTGGTTTTATGACCGGAATAGCATTTTTAAGTTTGCCACTTTGTGGAGTAACCTGACTAAGATCAAAATATCTTGTTCTTGTCCTCTTTTGCTTTCTTGCTACTAACTTGTATGATTTCTATGGTTGGAAGGGTTGACCTGGAAGAACTGTTTGTTTCCACATAGACAAAGATCAGGATCTTAGTGAGTTGTGAATGTCTTTCCATGATGTCAGGAAAGTGGGTTCACAGAGAGTAGCATACCATGTGGGACTCTACTGCAGGGGATCCCCAGAGATTTCTGCTACTAATTGGCCTTTGTTTCCTGGGATGAGTTTTCCCTCACTGTAAGGTGGGGGCAGCATTTTCCTAGCACACAACTCCCCCACCACATCCTGCTTCCTGACCTCAGTATCCAGGAGGGTAGAGATAAGACTTGTTTCCTCCCAGGGGGTGGTTTGCAGTTGCGCCCACCTGCACCCCCAGTTGGCTTTCCTTTTCTTTTTGGAATGCATTGATCTTTTTCCAGTGAGCTCTTCCTCTTTTCTCTGTCCCTTGCAGTTTTTGTAGACAACCTTCCACAGTTGTTCATTTCAGTGAATTTTATATTTTAACCTGAGGCTCATCTTTCAACACATATTTATTAAGTGGCTACTTTGTATCCTTGAAATGCCACCCTTTGTATTCCCTGCCAAGAATGATTTAGAATCCTCCAGAATCTTTGTTTGTATCTTGGCCCAGCTAAAAAGATGGAACAACAGTTAATGGCTGTTTTGACTCCTTTGGCAGCTTATTGTGTCATCAGCATTATGAGCTGATTTTCTTCAGTGGAAAAAGAATGTTAGATGCCAGAAAATGCTTCCCTCCCTCTCGCTTAACTCCTAGGGAAGCTGTTCCTTTCCTTTGTATCTCAGCTGAACGTCAGCCAGTCCACAAAGTGGTTCAAAGAGATAAATAAGGGTCTTACGTTAGGGAACTCTCAGGATCCTGCTCTTTCCATAGGAGGTGCAGACGTATAGGCCTAGCATACACAGGACAGGACTATAAAATGGGCTGAGCCCACACCCCAGTAAGCAACTCAGCCTCTTGCCTTTCCAGTGTAATGGGTTGGAGTGTGAGCACTTTCACGTAAGTTCGGTCAGTGGTGGCAGACCTTGGCACACATGCTGCAGCGTCTGCCAGCCCGCGAGCCAAGTCGCCCCAGCCACTGAGTGTCAATAACAGTTGTTTTTTCTAAAGTAAAATCTTGGTATTCAGGTTTAATTGTAGTGCAGTGTTGGCACTTTGTGATAAATAAGTGGGTTTTGGGTTGGACACTTGGCGTTTGAACACTTGGCCTCTGAAATGTTCACTGTCACTGAGTTAGGTGAAGCAAAGGTAGCACACTGTCATGTCATTTTTGTCACCTTTGAATGTGTGGTGGTCCCCTCTACCTAGCATTCTAAAGTGCCTCAGAATAGGAGTTTTTTGTTTTTTTTTTAAATTTTAGGAAGAACACTTATTTAAAAATACATTTGAAATTCTAATTAAAGCCATTTAAACAAAATTTTGTCTTTTTTATTTGAGACAAGGTTTCACTATGCAGTTCAGGCTGACCTTGAACTCACTTTGTAGCCCAGGTTGGCCTCAAACCCAGTGATCCTCCTGCCTTAGCCTCCCATGTGCTATAGGTGTGTGCTACCATGCCCAGCTAAACAACAACAACAACAAAAAATAAGTGTTTTTTTTTTTTTTTGGCACCGGGAATCAACCTGAAGACCTTGCATTAGCCAGGCACATTGTGCTGCTGAACTATACCCCTAACCTGCTAAATAAAATATTTAAAAAGAACGCCTATATCCTTCTGTGACAGGAACTCACAGACGGGGCCTGCAGGTGCCCAGTGGGAAACTAAAAGCAGGATGAAGCTTAGCATCTCTGCCTTCATTTTTCTCCTTTATTACTTAAAAGCTTTGTGTCAGATTCCTGCTCAGCTCTGCACATAGGCATGTTAATCATTTCAGGAGTATAATACAAAGTTTATTAGTGCTAAATTTACCTAGCCTATCTCATCCCTCTTCAAGACTGAGGAAACCAAGACAAGAGTAACTAAAGTAACTTTCAGGATTTGTGGGGACATCCAGCTGCCAGCCTTCATGGCCAGTTGTCATCCCCCTGGAGTGATGCCTAGAAGTCTCTAGTCATTATCCTGAAAGTACAGTCATTTCGGATTCCAGGAAAAGCAGGGCCTCACAGACCACCCTTGATGGGGTCATCCACCAAGCAGGAGCAGTTCGCATCATCATCTCATGATAAGAGCCAGATCTTCCCTTCAAACGACGACGACTCTCTGAGAACCTCACAGAACCAGTGCTGAGATACTGACCCACCAGAACACAGCCTGACCAGGCTTGGTTATGCTGCCAGCTGTGCAAACCCCAAGTCCTGCCTGTTTCCCCTTTCCTACCCCAAAGCTCTGCCAGCCCCTTGAGGACAGATTTTGAACCTTTTGGTCTGTTCATGGCCATGCCGATTAAAGCTCCCTTTCTGCCCCTCACCACTGCTCATCTCCACGATTGGTGTTACAGGATGGGGCTGTCGCGACCCCTGGAGCTGGGTTTTGTCCTAAAACTCTGGTAGTACTTCAGCTTAATTTCTGAGACTTTTCTTGTTAAAGTGTCATTTAGTTTTGTTTTATTTTTAAAAGTTTTCCCAGAATAGGAGTCTTCCCTTCATCTCTATGACAGGTGCAATTTTACGTACTTTGGTGTTTTTGATGCTATATGTGGGGTTTGAAAAGCTTAACTTTCGTATTTAGGAAAATGCCCAATACATCACTGGAAGATTTCTCAAGTGTCTTTTCCTTTTCCTTTTCCTTTGTCCCACAGTCAAGGAAATAATGCTGCTGCCGCTGCTGATGTTGGACATCGCTCTATTTGGCTTGAGGACAGCCAGACTCCGACAGGAGAGCTCTTTAGAACAGACAAGAAACCGGATCCTGCGAACTGGGAGTACAAGTCTCTTTACCGAGGGGATATAGCAAGGTATCCGTAATATTTTCCCCTGACTCTTGCTGTTGGAAGTAACTTGTTTCTTCTCTGAACTCTCTGAGCATTGTCTGTTTGTGCCTTTATTTCTCATAGATTCTGTTGTGTCTTATCATTGTTAAGTTGTTAAAGGAACATGCTTCATCTCACATTCTGAATTGAAAGTGTAATCCTTGAGGTCAGGTCAGATTATTCTTAATCTATTCCTGGTGCTTAGCATAGTGGCTGCTGTAGTAGGTACTCAGTAAATGTTTGTTGGATGAATGAATCTAAAAATACAATTATTGTGATGAGTATCCAGAAGCAACTTGTTCTAATCTATATATCACTTTAAAAAGTAGTGAAAGCCTTTTATTTATTCATCCGCAACATGTGCCATTTCAGAAAATGACTTTTTTTTTTGTACTGGGAATTGAACTCAGGATCTTGTGCTTGCCCCGAAGGTGCTGTGCTGCTGAGCTGTATCCTTTGTCCAGAAAATGACATTTAATAGTAATGACTTTTTTCAAATTATTTCTAGCATGCAAAAACAGACGATCGTAAAAATAGGTGGTATTATTTGCTGTTGTAGGTATTTGTTGTAATGATTTTGAACTTTTCTCCTGTAAACTATCAAATGAAAAAAAATTTGCATAAGCCAGGCGCAGTGGTTTATGCATGTAATCCCAGTTACTTGGGAGGCTGAGGGGGAAGGATTGTGAGTTCAGGGCCAGCCTGGGCAATGTAGTAAGACCCTGTCTCAAAAGTAGCTGATACTTGGATATCGACTAAAACCCTTTAGACACTTAGTAGTTTGTAGAAAACTTGGAAATACAAAGAGCAATAATACAGTCTGTTCTCTTGACAAATTTGCAGGTAATGAAAAAGGTAGAGAATCATAGACTATAACATCAAGAGGCAGTCTTGGAAAGATATTCTATATAGGCCAATTATGCTTTAAAGTAAATTTCATTTTCCAATACCTTACTTCCAAATTTTAATCATGTTTCACTCATCCTGACATTATACCTCATCATATAATTTCAACTGAAATTGTCTTTATGATGAGTTTATCACAGAAGTTTTTAATCTGCGCACTGTTTATTATGGCAAAGAATAAATGATTATCATATTTAAAGCATATGCACATATATATATATATATATATATTTTTTTTTTTTGTACTGAGACTTGAATCCAGGGCCTTTGCACTGAGCTAACTCCCAACCCTTTTATTTTTTATTCTGAAATATGGTTTCAGTTACTCAGGATGGGCTCAAACTTATGGTTCTCCTGTTAATCTCCTAGAATGCTGGGATTACAAGTATGTGCCACAATGCCCAGCTACTTTTTGGGTTATTTTGGTACATCGGCAGTCTTTGTTGGTTTCCGATCCTCGACAGAGTAGTGCCATGGGTCTGGATCCCCAGTGCGATAGGGAGGTCAGCAAACGTGACCCGGCACGCAGCACGCTGTGGTTCTCTGCTCCTTTCACTGTGTCAGCCTGTGGATGCCCACAGCGGCACCTTGGGGAGGAAGAGGACTCTCAGGGAGAGTAAGTAACTGCTTGAGGCCAGGCAACCAGGGAGCAGCATGCTTGGGATTTGAACCACAAATAGAAAGGAGGCCAGTTTGTGGTTGGACACTGTGGAGTTGTAATCAGAGGACCCACGCTGTCATTCTGATTGCCATTTACTAGCTGCATAATCCCAGGCAAGTCATCTATCTGTGGAGCTTGTTTTTAATTTGTAAATTTGGAGTTAGAATGCCTGTCCTGCCTTACACTCAGATATAATATTTGATATAGAATTGGAACTCGGTATACAACTTCAAAGGGTTATTGTTTATTGATAGACGAGAAAAGGAGAAAACATTAACAGAGAGTAGCTCTTGAGGTTCTGCTAATGAAAGGCACAGTTCTTACAAAGAGTAATTAGGCACAACTTTATTAGTCTAAAGTGCAAAGAAAGTACTATTAAAAGTACTATTAAAAGATTTGGGCATTGCTGATTTCCTCATAACTTAGTTGAGTTGCAGCGTGGCAGCCTTGCCCAGATCAGTGGCTGTGTAACTGTTAGTGCCCAGGTCTGGGAAGATGTGGATCACACAGCACTCTGAGCTGGCCAGAGGACAGTGGCGTGCTCTGTTAGGTACCAAGTTTTCAGACTTGAGAGGGACAGTGACAATCTGAGGTCCTTAAGAAGATGGTAAGAAGTACTTACAATGAGAGTTGCTCCATCCTGTGAGAACTAGATGAGTGGTAATGAATATTTGGCTCTTTCAGGGACATAATAATGGTCAGTTAAGCTTTATTTTATTTTATTTTACTTTGGTTTGGTTTTTGAGGCAGGGTCTTGCTATGTAGTTCAAGCTGGCCTTGAACTCACTGTGTAGCCTAGGCTGGCCTTAAACTCGCAGTGTTCCTCCTGCCTCTGCCTCCTAAGTGCTGGGATTCCAGGCACGCACCACCATGCCTGGCTGGTTGTTTAAGCTTTGCGGGGCTGTCCTTTGGAAGATGGGTGCACAGTGTTCAGTGTGACTCAGGGAGGCAGAACCGAGACTGAATGGAAGTTGCAGAAAGTCAGGTTTAGCTTAGGAGAAGAGTACGTACGTTCAGCCATGACACGGTGTGTGCAAAGTATTATGGGAAACAGGGCTTAGGTTCTGTAGTTAGAGAATCACATGGAAACAATGCTGCCATTACCTTTGGAAAATCCTTAGGAGTGAAACACTGACTTTCAGTGACATTCAGCACAGTCAGTTTTTCCCAACATTCTCGAATAGATTGTTTCTTTGGCTACACAGCAGATAAAATAATTGGTTTATGTTTAGGAGCAAAGTTTTATAAAATGCTAACAACTTTTCTGTATGCCAGGTAATCTTCCAAGGGTTTTATATTTGTACATTTTTTTGACCACTTCAGTAATTGTGTGGCACTGTTGTTATTCCCATTTGACATATGAAGAAACTGAGGCACAAATTGTGCTTTTCTTTCATTTTTTTGTTTTTATGGTGCTGAGAATTGAACCCATAGCCTTTGCATGCTACCAGTGAACTACATCCTCAGCCTTTTTTAAACTTTATTTTGAAGTAAAGTTTCACTGAGTTGCTCAGACTGATCTCAAACTTGTGACCCCCCTGCCTCAGCCTTCTGAGTAGCTGGGTTACTGGCATGAGCCACTTGGTGATTTGCATGTGGTTTTCACCTCTGAATTTATGCAATTTAATCCCCAAAATCTTATTTTGAAGGTAGTCAGGGGGTGAAAATTTAACCTTGGTGTTTCGAGTGAAATCTTTAGGAAATGGTTGGATTAGATTTTGTCATTTGGGTTGAGCCCCGTAGTTGAATCTTTTGTGGATTTGTAAGGAGAGGCTGAGAGACCTGATGGGCCCAGAGGTGTGCATGTACTGGTGCCATAATGTGATGTAGTAAAAGGGACCCTCAACAGTGTTTGCATCCTGCCCTTTGGATTTCTGGTCTCCAAAACTATAAGGCAAACCAAGCCTTTCTTTGTAAGGTAGCCTGCCTCGGGTATTTTATTATAGTAGCGAGAAGCTAACTAATAGACACAGGTTTTAATAACTTAGTCAAGTTCATTCAGCTAGTCAGTGGTAGCGTTGGAATTTGAACACAGGTAGTGTGGCACTATGTGGGGTATATGAGTATGAAAGCCACTAAATGAAAAGCAAATTTATTTTGCCCAGCCCAGCTCACTCCAGGGCCAGGTCCACTGAGTGTATTCAGGACACAACTGTGTGCTCCATTTAAAGATACTTATTTTCTTTCCATTTTATTATTTTTGGCCAAGTATCTATAATTGCATTCATTTAAATGTATATAAGGTATCATTGAACCTCCAAAGTAAGGGTTTCTATTTCTAAAATTATTCAAGTGAAGTCTAGCAGGTTATTTGATGAGAATTTTATAGGAAAAATACCTTCATTTGGGACACTATTGCATTAAATTATAGTCTAGGCCTGTCTAGGTATCAAGATTCTATGGCGTATAATTGAAATGTTCAACAATAGTAAAATAGTTAAATTATCATAATCCATACAATAGAACAGTACAATTTGAAGCCAATTAAAACTAGATTTGCTAAGAGTATACTTAAAAGTAGGGGGAAGCTTGAGACTATATGCTGTCAACTATTTTTAAAAAGAATGTGAGTAGATACATATGCAGAAACCTAGCTGAAAGGAGATTACATAAGCCAGTAAGATTCTTTCTTTTCTTCTCAGCATTTTTAATTTGCTACACAAAATGCAGCTATTATTTGAAAACTAAGAAAAGCCAAGTAAACATTTTTAATAAATTACGTGAAAAAGATAGTGTATGTTTTTAACTAATGAAGAATCAATACTACTGAAATAGTTGTAAAGAGACAAAATTAGCTTCTTTACTTATAATTAGCTCCTTAGGGAGTGACAGGCTTAGTTAGAGCAGCCTCGTGCTCGCCGTGGCCTCTGGTCAGCCCTTCTGTACGTTTGTGTATTTGTTTGTTTGTGGTGCTGGAGATGCCTCGTGCACGGTAAGCACACACGGTAGCACTTTAGCCCCAGCTATGGTGGTTTTTGATTCTCAGGGCAACAGAGAAAGATCCGGGAGGAACTGAGTGTGACAGAGAAGGGGTTTCTTTTGTTCTGTATTGAAATACCTGAGAACAGGTAGTTTATAAAGAAGTGTGTTTGACTCAAGGTTAGGCTGGGACGTCCCAGAGCGTGGCCCGGACTTCAGCTCAGCATCCTCCTGCTGCGTCATAGCACGGCGGAGGGTGTCACGCCGTGACGCAGGGCTAACATGCCAGCTCAAGCCTCTTCCTCTTCCCCTCCTAAAGCTGCCAGTCGCATCATGGGGCCCCATTCTGATTTCCTCCTCTAGACCCAGTTACCTCCCAAAGCCACATCTCCAAACATCATCATCAGATGGATTTGGGGATTAGGTTTGAGCATGTGGCAGGCTTCCAGGGAGAACTCCAGTGCATGTGTGGGAAACACGTTCCCACAGTGGTGCTCCGCACCGAGCAGTGACCAGGCGAGGCAGGCGAGAGGGCGCCGGCCCACACCGGGTGGAGCAGAGCTTTCTGGGAGCTGGCAGAAGCGGAGGAGCTTCCCGGGCCCCTGCTCACTCCAGTGCTTTATCGTGCAAATGTTGAAATACACAGCAGAAGCTGAAAGAACTTCACACTGCTCTGACCACCTCCTACATTCCACCACTAATGTTCTCCCGTAGTTGCTTTGTCACACGTCTGTCTGTCAACCCTCTTACTGTTTCGTTCACATCTTAAAGTGAACCGGACAGTATAGTGTACTACTGCCTAAGTACCTCAGCGTGTATGTTACTAGCTAAAATTCAACGGTTTTTTTTTTTGCTTTTTTATTTTGGTCTTTTTGAGACAGGTTCTCACTATGCAGTTCAGGCTGGCTTTGAGCTCACTTTGTAGCACAGGCTGGTCTCAAACTTGCAACGATCCTCCTGCCTCAGCCTCCTAAGTACTGGGGTTACAGGTATGTGCCACCACACCCAGCTTCAATTGTGTTTTTAATTTAAAATTTACTTACAATATAATATGGCGATTTTGGGTATTGACAAATGCATACATCTGCATAACCCAGACCTATATGAAAATACACACTATTATTGTGACCCCACCCCCAGCGTCTCCCTTATGCTCCTTTTCAGTCATTTGCCACCCGCACTTCCAAGGGCAGTGACCATTCTGATTTTTTCCTACCGTTGATCAGTTTTGCAGGTTAGAATTTCATACACATGGAATCGTACAGCACGGTCTTTTGTACTTGAGTTCCTTTACTCAGTACAGTGTTTTTGAGATTTAGCCATTGGCATTTATTAGCAGGTTGTTCCTTTTTTTCCTGTGTGTTTTTTTTTAATTTTATTGGTATGTTTTAGATATACATGGTGATAACATTCATCGTATGGAGTTTGTACCTGTGTTCCTTTTTACTGCTAGGAGTATTCCATTGTATGGCTAGGCCGCCGTTTACCCATTCTTCTGTTGATAGACACCTGGACTCTCCGTATTTTACTGTTGAGAATAAAGCTACTGAGAACATTAGTACACACAGGTCTTTGTGTATCCATATGGTTTCCTTTTCTTGGGTAAATACCTAGGAATAGAATTGCTGGGTAGGGTGGATCTGGGTTCAGTATTTTAAGAAACCACAAAGGGTTGGGGGTTTAGCTCAGCGGCACAGGCACCTGCTTGGCAAGCACGAGGTCATGAGTTCGATCCTCGGTACAAAAAAAAAAAAAAATTACAGAGTCTTTATTGGCCAGGGATTTAGCTCAGTGGCATAAGTGCCTGCCTGGCAGGCGCGAGGTTGTGAGTTCGATCCCTGGTACCAAAAAAAAACACCAAACTTTTGATTGTACCAGTTGAAGTTCCTACCAGCAGCATATGAGACCTGTGGTTATACACCGATGTTCTAAGGGTATATAGTATGTCTGTTTTAATTGGCATTCCCTCGATTGCAGAGGATATTGAGAACTTTCCTTTTTTTTTTTTTTTTTTTTTTTTTTTTTTTTTGGGTACTGGGGATTGAACTCACGACCTTGTGCTTGCCAGGCAGGTGCTTGTGCCACTGAGCTAAATCCCTGGCCCTTGCGTACTTTTTCATGTTCCTCTTGGCCATTCTTGTCTTCTTGTGTGAAACTTCAGCTCATATCTTTTGCTTAGTTTTTAACTAGGTTCTTCGCTATCATACAGACAGAAAAGGGAACAGTTTTCTTTATCCTTTGCCTGTGCAAGTATTCAGTAGTCGTCTGTTGGTGTCTTTGGGAATATCTCTATGTTCCATAAAAGCATTTTAGAACCCTTCTTCTTTTCCTCTAGGGTAGTAAACCACCAAATGTAAGTTCATGTGACATGTTTTGCTTTGGGAATAAAAAAAAAGTCTTAGATATATTCTTAAGTAGGTATGCAAGACAGTATTGAGAAAATGGGACTGATCTAGGAGACAGATGACCTGGGTTCCAGGTCTCAGTGTGCTTATTTAGGAACTGTGTGAAAGTGGGGGTGGTGATTTCTGCCTTGCCTGTCACAGATGACTATAGTGATTAAATGACAATGTATATGACAGTACTGGAACTACAGAGCTCTAGAAAAATATAAGTTTCTAAGATGTAGAAGACAGACATTATGTAAATTCGGGGAGATGTTAAGAAAGGGTTAAAGTGTTACAGGAAGAAGTCAAGCCCAGCAGAAGAAAGCTAATTCTAATGCTTCTATGGTTCTAGATAGAAACAATCTGACAGCCAGTGGATTTGTATATATGCAGTGAACTTGGTGAGTGCCCAGTGACTGGGAGGTTGTAACTGTTTTCCTTTTTCTAATGTTAGATATAAGAGGAAAGGAGACTCCTGCCTGGGCATTAACCCTAAGAAACAGTGTGTATCTTGGGAAGGAGTTTCCACGGCAAAGAAGCAGCCACACAAGCATGTCGAACGCTATTTTACGAAGAAGAGCGTAGGATTAGTGAGCATGGACGGAGTCGCCGTTACCTGTAGAACAGAGCCTCCTTCCTCTGAGCCAGCCTCGTTTATCCCAGTGAAGGACTCCGAAGATGCTGCCGCTCCTGTTACGAGCTGGTTGAATCCTCTGGGGATTTATGATCAGTCAACCACACAGTGGTTACAGGGACAGGGTCCTTCAGAGCAAGAATCAAAGCAGCCAGACTCCCAGCCAGACAGAGAGAATGCTCTTCTCAAGGCCAAGGTGGAGGAGTTTAACAGGAAGGTTCGGGAGAATCCGCGGGATATTCAGCTGTGGATGGCGTTTGTGGCTTTCCAGGTAAGTGTCACTGTCCTGGTTCTTTTGGGTTGGGATGACTTCCCTGATTTTGGGGAAGACGGTTTGCTCTGCACCCTGGCACTGGGCACGTAAAGATGATTAGAATATAGTCACTGCCCTCAGCGTGCTCGGAGTCCAGTGAGGAAGCCTGGCGTGAGAGGAGTAAATGCAGCCTCAGGTAGCGAATGTGCTCATGTTACTTGAGGACACGGTGGCTTGTCACTAGGGAGGAAGAGAGGCTGCCCAGGGGAGAGGACACTAGAGTAGACTCTCTGTTTTCTGTGCTTTTTTTTTTTTTTTTTTTTGTGGTGCTGGAGACCCATTCCAGCTTGACACATACCAGGCAAGCGCTCTGCCACTGAGCTACATGTCCAGCACAGGAACAGATGCGAGAGAAGAGTCAATGTCCAGCAGGCGGGAGGGGAGATCCTGAAGTGCACACCACACAGGGCTGCCCAGTGTGAGTGTGCAGGCTGTCAGAACCTCCCAAAATAGGTCTTTCTCTGCCTTTTCGACCATTCCTGCAAGCATTAGATTATGTTGCACGCTTGGCTGTGTTGTTGATAAGGTTGGCTCTTCAGAAAAGGGTTTCTGCCGGGAGTTTGGCTCAGCGGCTTAAGTGCCTGCCTGGCAGGCTCGAGGTTGTGAGTTTGATCCCCGGTGCCACAAAAACAGAAAAGGGTT
Source organism: Dasyprocta punctata (assembly GCA_004363535.1). Taxonomy (NCBI): domain Eukaryota; kingdom Metazoa; phylum Chordata; class Mammalia; order Rodentia; family Dasyproctidae; genus Dasyprocta; species Dasyprocta punctata. The sequence goes on from RJWM01013888.1 coordinate 13,082, forward strand.
TCTAAGGCATTGTACACAAATCTAAGTTAAAAATGACAGTAGACAGGTGTGTTAGGTGAAGTGAGGATATAGGAGCCCTAGGAACCAAATTTTGCTGAAAAGAAACTGTGATAAATAAGTAAGGGGCCTTCAGCACAGTCTGGTCACAGTTTATTTGGAGAGGTGGGAAACCCATCAAGGGCCGTCAGCGCTGTTGAACTTTGAGGCTCCCCGCGTGCATTTACCTTAGTAACTCTGTGTTTCCATTGTCGAGGATGAGGTCATGAAGAGCCCAGGCCTGTACGCCATTGAGGAGGGAGAGCAGGAGAAGCGGAGGAGGTCCCTGAAGCTCGTCCTGGAGAAGAAGCTGGCCATTCTGGAGCGGGCCGTCGAGAGTAACCCGGGCAGCGTGGAGCTGAAGCTCGCCAAGCTGAGGCTCTGCACCGAGTTCTGGGAGCCGCCCACGCTGGTCAAGGAGTGGCAGAAGCTGATCTTTCTCCATCCCAACAACACTGCCCTTTGGCAGAAATACCTTTTATTCTGCCAGAGCCAGTTTAGCACCTTTTCCATTTCAAAGATCCACGCCCTTTATGGGAAGTGCTTGAGCACTTTGTCTGCAGTGAGGGACGGCAGCATCCTGTCGCACCCTGCGTTGCCTGGCACAGAAGAGGCCATGTTTGGTAAGTGGATTAGCAGGGGAGAGTTGTGTGGGAAGAGCTGTACTTTCTTGCATTTGATTTTAGTTGAAAATGAAGATTTTTTTTGTTTTTTGAGACAGGGTCTTGCCATGTCATTCAGGCTGGCTTTGAACTTGCTGTGTAGGTCCAGGCTGGCCTCAAACTCAGCAATCCTCCTGCCTCGGCCTCCTGAGTGCTGGGATTATAGCCATGAGCCACCTCACCTGGCTGAAGATTTATTTATTTTAAGAGTAAATTGTCAGAACTGACTTTTTAAACAAGTGCTATAACTCCAGTTAATTATAACAAATTACCCCCTCCCCTGCAGCGCTCAGGGTGGGCAGGGAGAGGTGGGATCTGATCCAGCAGGTAGGAAAATAACACTGGACAGGAAGTTCCAACTTTTCTACTTATTAAGCAAGTCAGCTCTTGGGCTGTTAATAGTCTTACCTGTGGAGACCAGGGTCCCCGGCACTAATGTTCATGTGATGCCGTACTGGTACACAGATAAAAATTATTTGTGTTGTTCTGCTGTTCATGTTTTTGGTGTGTCCCAGAGTAGCCTAGAAAATGAACGTATCAGTCTTCAGCTTGAATCCTGAGTTTTTCCTCCATTAGCTGTAGTGTGACCTCAGGCAGATTCTTGAGCTGTGTGAGCTCCAGTTCTCCATCAGGAACAATAGTAAAATACCTGCTTTATGGGACTTCTGGGCACATTAAATGAGATGGTACACAGTGAATCCAGCTCTGTGTGGCACGTGGCAGGCATTTATTTAAAATTGAGTATTACTGTTAGTACCTAAAGTGTACACGTGTCGCTCTAGAAGTATTAGCGTGTCCCACACCAGCAGAGAGTCTGACATGAGGGGCTGGAGGTGTGATTAGTGGTAGAACACAAGCTTAGCATGCACAAAACCCTGGGTTTAATCCCCACTACCAAATAAATAAAAGTAAAAATGAACATGGGATGTCTTTTTAAGCCCTATATTTGGTATAATTTGTGATGTGCTTAAATAGCTTCGTATTATTTACTAAGTGGAATTATACCACAATTAAGATGAATGGAAATTTTCAAACGTGGGGCTTTGGTTTGTTCACAGCAAACCTGGAACCTGAAGTGCAGCTTGCTGGTGAATAGTGCCATCTAGTGTTCAGTTGAGCGCAGCAGATGTTTGCTGTCTGAGAAAAATCTAGGCCTGCCTTCCTTTGCATACGTTTTTTTTTTTGATAGTGAGCGTTGAGTATTTGACAGCAACGTTCATATCAACCACTTGACTTATTTTTAGGTAGAATGCATTTTTTACTGTTAATATTTGTATTCTATAGTGGTTTAATATAAGAATTAGAAAAACTATTTAAATCATAGTACCCTTATTATTCCTTTAAAATCAGAACATGTATGTAAAAAAAATTCTTGGTGTTTCATGGCACATTTTCCCTTCAGTGGTATTAACAAGGGACCCTTCTCTTTGCCCTCCTGTGGTAGCTCTCTTTCTTCAGCAGTGCCATTTTCTGCGGCAGGCTGGCCACTCGGAGAAGGCCATCTCTTTGTTCCAGGCCATGATTGACTTCACCTTCTTCAAACCTGACAGTGTGAAAGATCTGCCTACCAAAGTACAGGTACCAAGTTCTGCTTGCGCGATCTCTCTCTCTCTCTCTCTCTCTCTCTCTCTCTGTCTCTCTCTGTCAGAAGTATTCTAGTGATCCAAGGAAAATTCCATCCTGAAAATGGTGAACTATGGATCAATAAAAGAAGCTTCCTCCCTTCCTCCCAAATCAAGACTCACTGATGTCCTTTCTTTCTTGTGTACGACTCACATTTCAGTACTGGGGATTGAACCCAGGGCCTTTGCTGCCTCTCTAGCCCTTTGTTATTTTTTATTTTGAGAGAGGGTATGCTAAGTCTCCTAAATTGCTGAGGCTGGGCTCCAATTTGTGATACTCTTGCCTCAGCCTCCTGCAGTGCTGGAGTTACAGGTGAGCACCACCATGCCTGACTGCCCTTGATTAAACACGGGTTACCCCCCCACCAGTCAGGAGCAGATGTCGCACCACTGTAAGCCGTGAGTCCCTGTCTCCCACTTCTGTGCCTGCTAGTCTGGGTATTGTGTTGCTGCATAATGAACCTTAGCACTGCCTCAGTCTTCGCTAGAGTTGCAAAGGAAGTCACAGTCAACATCGGTCCTCGCTGAGGAGGATTTATCCTTTAATGACAAGTAAACCTCGCCAGTGTTGCATGAGGCAATAAAAACATCTTGCCACAGAGCTATGCGTATGTGAAAATCTACCTCTTCCCTTTTACACTGAAGAAAACTCAGTTTTCTGCCCTGTCAGGGAATATGAATAGAGCGTCTGACTTTATGGTAACCATTCCAGAGTCTGTCCTGCAAGGCGGAGCTTCACTCAGGTTGAATTGTCATGGATGGCCAGTAAGACCATTTTCATCATGATGCTGCCTCTAGACAAAGTGGGGCTAAAGAATTACACGAGGTCATATTGCTGTAGTTAATAAGCCAGAGTAGTTTTAAGACATGTTTTGATATTTTAAGAATATGATGTGTTTCAGAAGTGATTTTTTTTCTTTTTCTTTTGGCTGTTTGAAATAGGGTCTTGCTGTGTAATAGTCCAGGCTGTTTGGGAACTCACTGCATAACCTAGACTGGCTCAAACTCATGGTGATCCTCCTGCTTCAGCCTCCCAGGTGCTAGGATTGCAGGTGTGCATGAGCACGCCCACCCACAAGTAATTCTTAACTGATTTTGAGGACACTGAGAATCGGGATCCAAACTGTCTTGCCCCTCTGTCTGCTGAGACCCCTTGTCTATGATGGGTACGGTCACTGAGGGGTGGGAGGCCACTGCCCATAGCCGCAATGCATCAAGGACCCCTGCTCTGAGGTGTCCTGAGACCCTCGTCCGAGGTGTTGAGCTTTTGAACCCTGACAGCACATGTGTTTCCAGAGCACTCACCTAATGACTTGGAATAAGCTTTCTTACTTAACAGTGTTCATACCGATCGCTTCTGTTACCGAGTGACGCTGTTACCATAAACACAGTAGCATAACATAAAACAAGCAGAGCCTGAGATCACCGGTCTGTTTCTGTGAATAAATGAATTGATTGTAAACATTTGTCACACTGTTTTTTAAAAGTCCTTCTTCTTGGCTGGACGCGGTGGTGCGTGCCTGTAATCCCAGGATTTGAGAGGCTCGGGCAGGAGCGTCACTGAGTTCGAGGCCAGCCTGGGCTACAAAGTGAAGTAAGGCCAGTCTGAACTGCGTGTTAAAACCCTGTCTCCAAAAGACAAAAAGAAAAAAAAAAACCTTTTCTTCTTATTCTTTTTTGGTACTGGAAATCGAACTCAGGATTTTGCCCTTGCCATGCAGGTGCTGTGCCACTGAGCTATATCCCTGGCAAAAAACCCCTTTCTTCTCACTGGGTGTAGTGGTGCATGTCTGTAATCCCAGCACTTGGAAGGGGCTGAGGCAGGAGGATCACTGTGAGTTTGAGGCCAGCCTGGGCTAGATAATGAATTCAAGAGCATCTTTAATTACACAGCAAGACTGCCTCAAAAATCCAAAAAGCAAAACCGAACCAAACCAAAAAAATGTCTTGATGCATTTTCTTCCATCACTCCTTACAAGAGCAAACCTGTGATGAAGTATAATCTTCCCAGTTCCCCTTCTGAGGGTGACCGACACATTCCCACATCTACACGTATGCCTGCCTGGGCCTGCGGTGACTCCTGGGGACGTGGCTGTCCCACGTGTGTGGCACTGTCCAGGCTCAGGCGGCATGGTCCTGTGACTCTGCCTGTGGCTTGCCTCCCGGTAGCCAGCTTGTCCCCTTTAAAAGGCTTCTTTTGAAAGCTTTCATGAGAGTAGATTGTTGCTTACTTTTATTTTGTTTATATGATTTATTTTGGTACCAGGAACTGAACTCACGACCTCATGCTACCCAGGCAGGCGCTGTGCCACTGAGCTACATTCCTGGCCCTATTGCTTACTTTTGAAGCCCTATCACCCGTGGATAATAAGATCGCGCTCCTGCTCAGTGCTGCTTTCACGTTCTGTTCCATGGGGAGTTGTTTATTGCAACAGCTGCTTTCCACACACTGCAGGCCCACTGCCTGAGTGAGTGTCCGCAGGGCTCAGAGGGCTGGGCTTTAAAATGCAGCCCATTTGCCTCCTGGCTGTATGCCTCCCTTGCACATCTGAGTCCCTGCTCTGTGTTGAGCACTGTGCCATGTGGCCAGATGTTAAGAACAAACAGTTACCTAAGCTGTATTTGTCCCCTCAGTAGCTCACGGTGTGTCCCATTGAAATTTTCAGTTTTCCTTAAAAGGTCTTGAAAGCACCATGACCTCAGATATTGATTAGGGAATCCAGCAGCATTAGAAGAACTGGCAACACTGCTGTCTCTGGGTAGACTACCCTAGAGGGTCAGAAATGGGAGACTACTCTTCGCCCCAGCTGCAGGCCCTTGGAACCAAGCCTTGACCAGCCTTATTGTAACCTAGTCTTGAAAGTGGCACCTGTCACTTGGGCCATATTTGATTTGTCAGATGTCACTGGGTCCAAGCAGGGGTGGGGCAATGGGAGCTTTCTTGGGGGCTGCCTAGCATACTAGCTAATTCTTTTTCTATTTTGGGGTCTGTTTTGGGGATTGACTTTAAACACTGGTGGCGAACATGATCTTAGGTGTCCTGTGACCCTGTCTGTCCCCTGGCACTTCATTTGCCCAGTGACCCTGCATTTTTGTACAGGGGAGGTCTAACTTCTGTTTTTCAAACCGAACAGGTGGAATTCTTTGAGCCCTTCTGGGATAGCGGAGAGCCAAGACCTGGGGAGAAGGGCGCCCGGGGCTGGCGGGCGTGGATGCACCAGCAGGAGCGGGGCGGCTGGGTGGTCATCAACCCAGGTGAGGCTCCTCCCAGCGAGGATGGGTCTGCTTTTCTCGTCTTGAATTTGTTTTTACATCTTTATGATTATCTGCATAAGCTGTTTGTCAGTAGCTTAAGAACATCGTGCAGACATCAAAATGTTTTAAAAAAAAAACACTAAGTATATTTCATGGGAGAATAGGGCTTTTCTTCTCTTCGGAGACTTTAAAGCACTCAGCATCCTATTCGCTGGGTACATAGGGCTCTAAAGATTTGAGTTTCCAGAGGAAGGAATTTATTTCTTCTATAAATTACTTCTGAAGAAGCAAGCTTGTTGCCAACCTCCCTACCTCCCATTCTTTTTATTGCACATTGAAGACAGTTTTTTTGTTCTTCTTACAATATGCAGACCAACAGAACCTTTGAAAAATACTTGTTTTTCAGGGATACTACAAAACAATTATTAACGGGCGTTTGTGTAACTGCCATTCCACATGACCCCAAGATACCTTCTAGATTTACACTCTGACACAGAGCTAGCCACTTGAAATACAATGCGAGTTACAGGTGTGACTTCAGATCTTCTTGTAGCCACATTAAGAAAGGTAACAAGGAGCTAGGCACAGTAGGTCACACCTGTAATCCCGGCACTCTGTGGGGTCGAGGCAAGATTCAGAAGTAGAACTGCCCACTGCTAAGGTAACTGTGTTTAACTTTCCCTGATGGCCATGCGGTGATTTACAGAGGCTGTGCATTTACTTGCCTACCAGCAGGGCACCAGGGTTCCAGCTCCTCCACTTCCTCAGCAGCACTCTAATCCTCTGTGCCTTTTTGATTTCACTTAGCACAAGGTTCTTGAGCTATGTAAAAGAATCGTTGCATGTAGTAATAATTTGTTCATTTTATCATTGAATAGTAGTTTGTTATATAGCTGTGTCGCAGTTTCTTTACTCATCTACCCTAGCACATTTGGGCTATTACGAATAAAGTTGCTATAAATATTAGTGTATATATTTTGGGGTAAGCATAAGTTTTGATTTTTCTGGGCTCAGTGTCCCAGAGCACAGTTCTGGTTAAGTGAATGTTCAGTTTTGTGAGAACCTGCCAAACTCATTCCCGTGTGGCTGTACCATTTTATATACCCTGTTTATTTTTCAGTATTAAACTTTGCAGGCAGCTGAGGCTTTTTTCCCTCTTTCATTCTGCATGTCCAGAGTTGAGAAACAAAGTGAAATATTATTGGATATCCTGAGTTGCTTTTTTTCTGTCAAGTTATAGTGACAAGTCAATACTTACTATAAAGTTTTTTTTTTTTTTTTTTGGTACTGGGGCTCGAACTCACAATCTTGCTCCTGCCAGGCAGGCACTTACGCCACCTAGCTAAATCCCCGGCCCTAATTTTTTGAGACAGTCTCACTGCAGTACAGGCTGGCCTTGAACTCACTTTGTAGCCCAGGCTGGTCTCGAACTCACAAGGATCCTCCTGCCTCAGCCTCCCGAGTGCTGGGATTAAAGGCATGCGCTACCCTGCCCGGCTAAAGTTTGTTTTTTAATTGACTAAAAATTCTGATGGGTTAAGGAAATCTAAACCAATGTAGTCATTAAATGCTGTTTAACATCCTAAAACTGTGTGGTCCAAAACAGTAACATTTAGTTACATGTGGCTCTTTATAGTTAAATGAAATTAAGAATTTAGTTCCTTTATTGGTTACATTTTAAGTGCCTGCTATGCCACATGTAGCTGGTGGCTACCATACAGATAAATAAAGTGCTCTGGGGTAGTGCTTTTCTAGAATATGTGTCATTCCTGTTTTTGCATTAAAAGTTATCTGGTTCCACCCACTTACCTGCCTGTTTTCCTGGGACCTTGCCTGCTTACAGGAACGTCCTTCAGCTTCAGTGCCATCAGGTGCCCAGCAGGCTGACCTGGCCCTGACCCGTCTTGGCAGGCCGGGTGCCCACACGGTCCCAGGTGTAGTGGGCTGATGGAATAGTGATGGTGGTTTTACGTACTGCTTAGGTGAACTAGGACTTTCATTCTTGTGTAGATGAGGATGAGGATGACCCGGAAGAAGATGAGCAGGAGATAGGGGACAAGACTCTGCCCAGGTGGCAGATCTGGCTTGCTGCTGAGCGTTCCCGAGACCAGAGGCACTGGAGGCCCTGGCGCCCTGATAAGACGAAGAAGCAAACTGAGGAAGACTGCGAGGATCCCGAGAGGCAGGTACGGACCCTCTACCGCTGCGGGGAGCTGACTGCAGGGTCTTTCCCCTCCTCTCTCTTCTGTTTGTCTGGTTCTCTGAAAGAAGGTTGCTGGGCTCTCCAAGCACTCCGCTGGCTTAGGAGGTCTCATCTATTCTTGTTCAGGTCTGGGGAAACTTCTCTCTGCCCAGTATCAGGACAGAATTTCATTGGTCACTTGATGAGGGAGCATTTATAGGCACTTGACCAGACAGGCTCCCTAGTAAGAGGTTGGCTCCTATGGTCAACCCCTGGAAATTGCCTTCCTGGTCATCGAGTTAATTTTTCATGTAGAACCCCGTGGCCTCAGCTTCTAAAATCTTAGGTCACTGCCCTAGATTCCTTGTGTTCACTTTCTACCCCACTGTTGGATACGTGGAGATGTAGCAACCAGGTTCAACTCTGGAAGACAAGAGTGTCAAGCCGGTGGGGACAGTCTGCACCTAGCTTGTCTCGCTCCAGGAGCTGGTGTTGACTGATTCCTGCCGAGTGTCAGGCACTTCTCTTGGGTTGTTTTGTCCACTGGCGATACATGGTTTTGTACACGATGCTCTGTCAAGTGGCCAGCAGGTTTTCAATTAAAAAAAAGGGAGATGTGTTATTTTGATGCCTAGAAGTGACCTTGTTTCACAAGATCCCAGTCTTACTGTTTGAGGTTTTCTCAGTAGTGAGGCTCTGTGACCCTTCCTGCACGTGAGGTGCCTGGGTGGGGATCTTGCTTCTCTCGAAAGTTCATGGTTTGTCACCAGCACCTAGAACAGTGTCTGCCTCGTGCCGAGCACTCAGGTAATGGTGTTGGATGTTGCTGGAATATTTGTTTGATGCTGGAAGGTGAAGCTTCAGAGTGCCAGCAATATTTGAGGGGTGATGGGTGGGGTGACTAGACTGGATGGGACACAGTGAGAGGGGATGTGGTGATCTCTGGGCAGGCAGGAAGGGGGCTAGCTTCCTGGGACACCTCACACTGGCCTTTGTAGGTGAGTCTGCCCAGGAGGTCCCTTTCCTGACTATAGCTGAGTGTTTAGAAGAGAATGGGATCTTTGTTTTTTCCTTCTTTTCCTTTCCCTTTCCCTTTCTTTCTTTCTTTCTTCCTTTTTTGGTGTTCGAGGATTTATTTTATTGAGTTCAAGTAAACCTTTGGAATATTGGTTCTCAGTCTGAGAATTTTGCCTGTCTTTTAAAAGCTAATTTCTAGAACCAGCTGCTGCATGAGCAGTTTCTTGTTGTTTAGATTTTTCTATAATCAAAGCCCAAGGAGAAAAGCTTTCTGCTGAACTGATTTGATGTGTCGAATCCCAGGTAGTTCACTTTTACTGTGCGTATTGCACTTTGATTTCCTCATGCTGAGAGCCATAGAGGCTGATCGGACAAGTAGCACCCTGGGACACAGGTAGCGTCCTTCGTCTTAGATTTTAAAACAGTTACATGAAATTGGCTGTGAACATGTACAGTTAATGTTCAGCTTTTAAAATTGCTTTTAACATGGTCCATTGCTCCTGTTGTTACATCTTCCTGTCTATTTTAGAGCAGTTCTCATTTCCTGAAGTAAATTGTACAAAGAAACCACAAACAGTTAATTTTTTTTTTTAAACAGTTAATTTTCTATCCTAAGACTAAAAAAAATCAGTTATAATTTGTCAAACTAACTATAAAAGTGATTATGTGTGCTTGTTGAAGTGACATGGTTGTAGATTTTTGCACAGGTCCAGCTGGGTGGTCTGAAAGGTGTTGGCTTCAGTGTGTTGACGCCTTCCCTCCTTTCCAGCACTCACTGGTGTGTGAAAGTGCCATTGGCATCCAAGGGGCTACTGGGCGTTCTCTGCTGTCTCTGTTGTTGGAGGCCTTGTTTTGCAGAAAACTTAGCTCCATCCCCTTAAAGATGTTTGAAAAATGCTCACTCAGCACAGTGATACCTCAGTTCACGAACTCAATTCTTTCCACAATTCTGGTCACAGACTGCACTGGATGAGACCCTTTCCCTGTAAGGTCAACATTCAGCATAACCATTGAATTTGATTCAGTTCTCATCCAACTTGGTTCATGACCAGGATTGTGGGGAAGTCAAGTTTGTGAAGCGAGGTACCGCTGTGCCTCCATAAAAAAAAAAACTGTGAAAGAATGTGGAGGCTTTGTTGGTTTTTTTAAGTAGGTCACTGTTCTTGGCCTTCGTTGCAGGTGTTGTTTGATGACATTGGACAATCGCTCATCAGACTGACCAGCGAAGACCTGCGGTTCCAGCTGATCGAGGCCTTCCTGCAGTTTCTGGGTGTGCCCTCTGGCTTCATCCCTCCAGCCTCCTGCCTTTACCTGGCCATGGATGAGAACAGCATCTTCGATAACAGACTGTATGAGGAAAAGCCCTTGACTTTTTTCAGCCCTTCATTTTCTGGCGTCAGCTGTGTTGGCCACATGGAGCGGTTGGGCTGTCCTCGCTGGTCCAGGGGTCACAATCGAGAGGGCGAGGAGTTCATCCGCAACATCTTCCACCTTGTGATGCCTGTATTTTCAGGCAAGCAAAAGTCTCAGCTCTGCTTCTCCTGGTTACAGTATGAGACTGCAAAGGTAACTCCAGCTGCCTCTCCAGAGGTTCTGCGTGTCAGGGGCCTTCTTCATTTCACATCAGTGCCACAAAGGGGATCGCAGGGCTCCGACTGCTCATGTGGGATCTGTGCCACAGCGCCTCCTCCTTCAGTGACTCCGGAAGGCCGCTCTCTGTGGCTGCCCCTTGGAGGGACCGCAGAGAAGAGGAGGAAAGCAGGAGCCCATCAGGCTGCACTGCGTGGCCAGAGTGGTCTGTTGTGTGCAGTCTTGTCTTACCAGATGCCTGCAGTGATATGGGTAGTTAGTGTTAAGAACTGGCATAAGCCTAAGCAGGGTTAGAGGGTTTAGGGGCTTATTAGAATGGATTAAATAAGCTACTTACTTATCCTGTGCTTTATAACTATCTGCTGAAAAATTAGTCTCCATCCACGGTCCTGCCCTCTGATGGCTACATTTAGTATTGACTCTCAATACTCAAAGTTCTAAAGCTAACTACCGGCTTCATGCTGCAGGTTGTATAAAAACAGTATCTTTGATAAAACGTGCTGGCCACATTTCTTTGGAGAACATTTGAAGTGTATCGGCCTTGATTATAGGTTTAATCTGGGTGTGTTAGTGTTGGGGCATCTGTAGCCTAGGTCAAATCCTGGTTTCCTTCCCAGCTCAGAGAGCATTGGCATTTACCAAGGAAAAGTAGAAGACTTTGTACCTTCTAAGTGAAGGTAAAAAGAGATTGCTTAAAATTATAGAGTACCTGGAGTCATTCTTTTATTTATTTATTTTTTTGTCTGTAGGTCATTTGGTGTCTATACAGTAAAAACAAGAAGAGATTAAAGTCACAGGGAAAGAACTGCAAAAAACTAGCCAAGAATCTCCTCAAGGAGCCAGAAAACCGCAACAATTTTTGCCTCTGGAAGCAGTACGCACATCTGGAGTGGTTGCTTGGCAACATAGAGGATGCCAGAAAAGTTTTTGATACAGCACTCAGCATGGCAGGCAGCAGTGAGCTGAAGGACCGTGAGCTCTGTGAGCTCAGTCTGCTCTACGCCGAGCTGGAGGTGGAGCTGCTGCAGGACTTGAGAGGGGCCGCCACGGGCCGGGCTGTTCACATCCTGACCAGGCTGACGGAGAGCAGTTCCTATGGCCCCTACACCGGGCAGGTCTTGGGCACTCAGGTTCTGAAAGCTCGAAAGGCTTATGAGCACGCGCTGCAGGACTGCCTGGGTGGGAACTGTGTCTCTGGTCCAGCAGCCGCCGACTCGGACTGCCTGAGTAGCTTGGTTAAATGCTTCATGCTCTTCCAGTATTTGACTGTAGGGATCCATGCTGCTGTGCAGATATATGAGCAGCTTTTCGTCAAACTGAAGGGCTCTGTTGTCCCAGAAGGCCCTGGCCTGGAGGACGGTGCCAGCTTCCAGAGTTTGACCAGTGTTCTGGAAACCATCACCCTGATGCACACAAGTCTGCTGAGATTCCACATGAAAGTTAGTGTTTATCCTCTGACTCCACTGCGGGAAGCACTCTCGGAAGCTTTAAAGCTGTATCCAGGCAACCAGGTTCTTTGGTGGTCATACGTACAGATTCAAAATAAATCCCACAGTGCTAGCAAGACCAGAAGGTTTTTCGATTCCCTCACCAGGTCTGCCAAACCCTTGGAGCCTTGGTTGTTTGCAATTGAAGCTGAGAAAATGAGGAAAAGACTGGTGGAAACTGTTCAGAGGTAAAGACGGGCCGTCTCCGTCACGTGTTTCACAAAGCTTTATGGGATGCTTGGTGTGTTGGCCCCCTTTGCCAGGTGTCAGGAGTACCAAAGTGGGCATGGCACAGGCCCAGAATGCCTCTGTGGTGTTTGCAGTGTGACAGAGTATTGAAATAGAGCAAGATATATAGAAAGTAGCAGCATCTTTCAATAGAGGCTGTGGTCCTGTCTTGCTGGGCCTGGGCTTCAGAGAGCCCGAACGTGGCTCAGGTTTGCACCTGGCTTGCTGTCAGCGTCTGAGAAGCTGTGGCGGAAATATAATGGCTGAAAACACAGGCTGTAGGCGTCACCTGTCTGATTCCTGGGTGGCTGAGCGACCTCAGGCAAATCACTTCTAACAGTTTCCTCTTCCATTAAAGGGGATAATTAAAGAAGCTACCTCGTAAGGTTGCTCTGCGGGATCAGTGAGGGAAGTGCACGGTAATTGCCACCTTCTGTCTGATCACCACCGAGAACAGCATCGGGTTTCAGGTGCCATCTTTTAACACAGTGTATTTGTCTGAGAGTTAAACTCACTTAGGCATCATTGTTCCTCCTGGAGTCTTTACTGTCGCTTTACTCTATCCTTATATATTAGGCAAAATTGCCTTTGAGTAGCATTTCATTTTGTTTGTGTTTTATTTCTTTCACTGGGATTTTATTTACTCCATGTGAGTCTTCTCCTATCTTCTTTAAATTGAAAAGTCTTTCCTTCCCAGAGAGTAGATTTGCATTCAGACTTTAGGATTGGTTTCTTTAGAAAACAGAGAAGCAGAGTTTGTGTGGCTTCTAGACAGACTCAGTGCGTGTAGAAATCATAGAATCCGGGCCACTACTGCCTTCTGGCCTTGGTGAAGCCACATCACACATGCACTTGGTGCCACCATGGTCACACCTGAAAAACAACACTCCCTGACGCACTCTGATGTAGTTGTTCCTAACCTTTGTGGACACCAAAGCTTCCTTTCCCGCTGTCACGCGGGGGAGAGATCTTGACTGAGAGTGACGCGGGTCCTTGCTTTGCAGGGTAGATGGCAGAGAGGTGCACGCCACCATCCCCGAGACTGGCTTAACGCATCGGATCAAAGCCCTGTTTGAAAATGCATTGCGGAATGACAGTGGCAGCCAGTGCCCCTTACTGTGGAGGATGTATTTGAATTTCCTGGTAAGAAATACTAGACCTTCTGTTTTTGTTTTGACAGAACTCTGTTTCTTCCTGCCTAAGGGGGAAGTGCAGGTGTCCAGTTAGCTGGTGCCCGGGACGCCGGGAGGGCCTTGTTTCCACCCTCACCCGCTCTCGGCCTTGGGCCGTCCTCACTGGAACCCTGCTGGGGCTATGCCGCGTCTCTCAGGACTCGGACAGGGGCCGCAGGTTGCTGATTTACTCAAGATACTTGGTAGAAGGACCTTGAATAATGATTATGGGACTGTTTGGTGCAGTAGAACTTAAAGTCAGATTTTCTCTGTAGACTGCATTAAGTCAATAATTGGAAGACGGTTGAGAGCTTTCACTGGACTGAAACCCAAGTTCTTTGCTGTTCTACTCACCGGTGTTTCCTGATCCTGATTCTGTTTTGTTATTAGGAGATAATATTCAACTCAGGGTGTGGTTTTTCAAGTAGCTGTTTCCAAAGCAGCTTTATGTTCATTGAGAAGCACCAGGGTGACTGAGTATGGTGAGGCCTCGTCTGTAGCTCTGGGAGGCTGAAATGCGGTTTTTTGACTTAACAGGCTGTGACTTGGCTTGGCCTTGCGTTAAAGGCCTGGCCTGGCAAGGACGCTGCTCCTGTAATACAGTAATAGTGTATATCTGCTTCCAACTTGTATGCTTTTTTGGAAACCATGGTCTTCCAGGCATCTTCCTTGTGTTAGTTCCAGGCTATTCAGTCATGTCAGTGTGACCTCCAGGAATGCTGTACCTTTCAGAAGCCAGGCATCACCTTTCTTACTTATCAGTCTTATTGTATATGTCTGATTATTCCCATAAGGTCAATTATCAAAATGTGATAGGTTTTGAACATTTGCATCTGACATATAATAAAGCCAAAGGAAGGAGATGCAGAGAGTCAGCGAAATTAGGAGAGGCCTGGCCTCTGCCTGACTCGAGGTTTGGGTTCCAGAATTTGTCCAGCTGTGCCTCCCTGACCTGCATGGGGAGTGGGAGGATGCACCAACAGAAGCCATATTCATTGGCCCATGCAGGAAAAATGAGCACATTCAGGAAGTTCGCATCCAAAGAAAACTTTGTGCTTTCCTGTCACGTTTGCTTTTTAGGCCCAGGTCTCAGTCTTATTTTGGTGCCCATGTGAAGCAGATGCTGTAGAGGCTCACATGCTGGCGTGGGGCTCCTGAAGGTGGTGAGGTGCAGCAGTCAGGAGGACCGGGCTTCAGTCTCACCCCGCCCCGTCCCCCCCGCCCCGATTTTCCCAGCACTAACACTCTCAGGGTTTGTTTGTTTTTTTGGCACCAGGGATTGAACTCACAGCCTTGCACCTGCCAGACAGGTACTTAAGCCACTGAGCCAAACTCCCAGCCCTAGTTTTTTGAGGCAGGGTCACACTATGTAGCTCAGGCCGGCCTTGCACTTGAGTTGTAGCCCAAGCCGGCCTCGAACTCACAACACTCCACCTACCTCAGCCTCCTGAATGCTGGGATTAAAGGCGTGCGCCACCACGCCCGGCTACTCTCAGGGTTTCTACACAGATGAGAAATCTTTAGATTTAAAAAGGAAAAACTTGCAAATTTGCCAATTATTCTGTAAATTGTCAAAACGTGATAGTGTAACTTCTCCAGTGTTTGATAGGTAGAGAGAGGGTAAGGTACAGATTTATAGTATTTTTACCAGGACTATGGCATAGCCAGGTTTGGGGGGCATTCTAGACAAAAAAGTGATATTGACTTGGGGGAGAAAAGATCTGGGCCTTAAGGATTTTCTGTCTTTTGGAAAAGGTGTTGAAACTAAGGATTAATTAGCGCCTTGAGTTTGTCTAGCAGGTCCTGAGGTATCTGGTGGGCTCCAGCATGTTGTGATTAAACACAGTGAGAAAATCAAGTAGGGCCCAAGTGCCAGGTGTAGGCTGCATGTACCAGAAGAGAAGAGAGCAGAGGGGGCCTTGTCAGCGGAGACCTAGAGGGTGTCCTTTCTGCTTCCGCGTTTGTGCCTTCCTGTGGACATGTTGCAGGCAAGCTTGCTTGTGTGTTTGCTTTCGTTTCTGCAGAAATGATTGAGGCAATTAAAACTTACCGTTGGCCATGGTAAATATAGGGAGAAAAAGGAATTGGCCAGTTAGAATTTTCCACTATCGTTGGAATTTAGCAAATTAAAAACTTGGTTTTAGGTGAGACCTTCTAATATGTGTTAACACGGTAAGTTTTTTTTCTTTTTTAAGATACTGTCTTGCCAATTGCCCTAGGCTGGCCTTGGACTTGTAATCATCCTGCCTTTAGCCCCCTGAGTGGCTGAGATTGCTGGCCTGTACCACCATGCCTGGCTTTCAGGTAGACTTTTTTGTTGTTGTTTTGGTTAAGTTTGCACTTGCTTTCAAGATTCTTGAGTCATGTATGTACAGAAGAAAGAAAGAAATTTAAGTGGATAAGTTAGCTAATTTGGGGGAACTGACGAAAGAACTCTTAAAAAAGGAAGCAGTGGCATTTTTGCATTGTGAATCCCTGTAGTATAGTTGCTTGTCCCATCCTGTGGACAGCTGCCAGAGATTAGCCACGATCTACAAGGGCTAGAGGGAGGGAAAAGAATCTTCAGCTGCCTTCCTGGGGTGAGTGAATAAACTTCTTGAAGGGGTAGCACATGGCTGTAATCCCGGCACTCTGGGAGGCTGAGGAAGGAAGATTGCAAGTTCTGGCGTGAGCAACTTAATGACTCAGTGACACCCTGTCTCAAAATAAAACCTAAAATGGGGTAGGGATGTAATGTAGTGTGAAGGCCTTGGTTCAACCCCCAGGACCACAAAAAATAAAATAAAACTTCTCATGAGTGTTAGTTTTCCCTTACGAAGATGAAAAGTATTATAGGGAGGTGTCTTTTTTTTTTTTTTAAATCTCTTTTTAAGAAGGCTGGATGTGAGTTTTGTCTAATTGCTTTTAAAGATTGCATGAGCCAACAGTTGCTCAGATGTGGTTATAATGAGGTAAGAAAAGAGAATCAAAGTTTGCAAAAGCCAGAAGACCTCAGCTTCTCATCTTCTTAGAGATGTTGCTTCCCTCATCTGGAAGCAGCACACATCAGACAGGAAGGCACAGAAATACACAAACAAGAGATTACTAAGCACCAGAGAGGACTGGCAGAGGGGATGTGGACACCTGTGTGCAGTGCCGCAGGTGGCCTGGTAGCCGCCACCACGCCACCCACCGTGGGCCCTGCGCGGCCTGGGGAAGGTGAGGTGCGTTAGTGCCCTGCACAGCACCTTGCGACTCTCGGGCCCTGGGACTCAGTGAGACCCCTCTTCCCACCTCTGCAGGGGACGGTCACTGGTGAATCAGGCTCACCTGGAGCCTGTGATGGCGTGAGCAAGCCAGGCCATTCCGCCAGCCCCGCAGTGTCCAGGACTGTCTGCAGGACAACACATTCGACAAAAGAGACTAAGGGTGGAGGCGGGAGGCCCAGTCTCAGTTCCGCCTTCCTAAGGATAGGGTTAGGGACACTCGGGATAAGGAAGCAGAGTGGTGTGAGGCCTGCAGAGGAGTGACCGAGGTAATCAGTGGTCTGCGCGTGTGTAATCAAACTGCCTGGCTCCTCGTGGCCGTGTGCGGGAAAGGCGGTGGAGCACAATCTGAGGCTGGAGGTTTGGACGCTTTGACATCAAAGTCATTCGTCATACACCTGTGCAGGCCTGAGACATGAGTTGGTAGTTTGAGGTCCCTAAAAAGTAAACCACAGATCCATTATCATCATAACCCATATGTCAGGCTTGTTACCTACAGCAAAGCTAATGGGGATTAGTAATGTGTTCCTCAGCTCTGTGACCTGCCGAATTAATAATTTTTATATAACTTTTAACCCGTTGAAGCAGGTAACTAAGAGGGAACTTAGGGCTCAACGTCAGCGAAGTAGAGGTGCAGAGGGTTGCATAGTGCGCGTCAGCCCAGCCTGGCTGTGTTTGTCGGCAGTGACTGTCAGTTCGTTGCCGACCTGCCGAGGAGGTCTTCTTCCTATAGCTGCATTCCTGAGCTTGGCTCGCAGTCCTGAGGGGTGGCGTCACTGAAAGCCCTTCCAGTACATGCCAGCAGATGGCCGCGGCCCATTGAGCAAGGGCTTGATGTCAACACCTTGGCTCCCTCATCCACTGTGAGCTCTTTGATTCTGTGCAGAGACTCCTGGTCTGCCTAGGCCCAATTCTGTGGGGTGACAGAGTGCAGTGAGAACCCCTGAAAAGAGGGAGGTTCCTGCACGCACGTTTCAGCCCTGACAGGAATGTTAGCGGGAGTCTTGGCCATCATATGTGGGGGTGGTAGGGGTCAGGTGGCACCACAGAGTTTTTTCTCACTTGAGGCATTGCCCTAGGCAGAGACCAAGGTGTCACAGGGCCATGCCTTAGGACAGGGATCATGGAAGGAAAGCTCGCAGCCGCCAACAAGGTGTCTGTGCCCTTGGGTACCTGAAGGCGCGTTCTTGTGGCGGTTGGAGCAGGAAGTGCCACAGGGAATAGTTACTGAGCGCTGAGCGAGGCTGGTGCACTGTGCACCTGGTTTGTAAATCAGAGGCGCAACCTCAGGATAGAGACGCATAGTGGGGAGGGTCCGCCGGCAGTGAGTGATGGGGCTGGGCCGAGAGCCGTGTGCCCAGAGCCTGGGTGCAGCCCCGCTGGCTGCACTGCCCGTGACTGTTGGGAACCTTGGAAACTGAGCAGGGGTGAGGCCGGTCCTGGGGGATGGCGTCCTGCACAGATCAGGAAGGGTGTTTTTCCAGCCTTAGTCCCTCAGCGTCAATTGATTGTCTTATTTTACCCCCTCTTACATCAGGTTTCCCTAGGAAACAAAGAAAGAAGCAAAGGTGTGTTCTACAAAGCACTTCAGAGTTGTCCTTGGGCAAAGGTAAGTTTTTAAAGACCCAGGTATCTTCAGGTCCCAAGGGCCATCCCATCAGGCCTCAGCTCAGCCAGTGTCACTGAGGACATCAGCTCTGGGAATGGCAGTACCCTGTCCCAAGGCACACCTGGGGAGTTCTCCTATGGAGTTGGAGCCTCATGGACATTAGTACCCTTTTCTTGGTCTGGAGCTGGTGCTCATGGGAGTGGGTGGTGAGTAGCTGGTTTCCCGACATTTGCCCAAGTTAGCTTAGGTGCCAGAAGAGTTGGGATCCAGGAGACATTCAGAAATCAACCTGGTGATGGCTGCAGTGTCTGGCAACACTGCTGGCCCCGTGGAAATAGAAGGCCTACTTGGTGTTTACTGGTTTTCCCTCTATTTTGTGAGTCTGACTTCTTTCCTGAACATGCTAGGTGCTGCGTGAGCTAGGAAAGCCCAGAGGAGAGGGACCGTGGGCCGTGGAGGGTAGCAGAGGACTACCCGAGTCCCTCACACTCACCATGAGGGTGTTCTTTCTCTGCCGCTAGGTGCTATACCTGGACGCCGTGGAGTACTTTCCCGACCAGCTGCAGGAAATCCTGGATCTGATGACCGAGAAGGAGCTCCGTGTGCGCCTGCCCCTGGAGGAGCTGGAGCTCCTGCTAGAGGACTAGGGTGTGCACTTTTTCCCGACCATTTCCCCCAGCAGAGGTCTGGGACGTGTGCACCACACAAAGGCTGTTGTCTGACACATTATATATGTGGCTCTGCGAACAGAGATGAAGACTCGCGTTCGAGGACGATGAAGCCTCTTGTGATTGAGGTGCGTGCAGCTTCCTGTTCCCCTGCTCTTCTGCCCAGCCAGCCCTGGCCCCGTCTTGGCGCACACAGCCTCTTCAGGCATCCTCGGGAGGTCCTGCTGAGTCAGAGTCCACCCTCTGCCCAAGCCCAGGGGCTTACGGGTCAGCAGAGCATGGGAAGTGCTTCCCTGGGCATCAACACCCTGCTGCAGGAAGCCTGCTGGTGACCCCAGCCCAGAGAGTGCGACACTCGCCACCACCACCTTCCCCAGCCAAGCTGAGTATGTCCGAGTACTCCTTGGGCTTTTCTGCAGCAGCCTGCTGAGAGGAGAGGGTGGGCGTGCTCTGGTTTTGTGTCTGGGCCGTGGATGATGAGACGCCCTTCTGCTGCTGAAGGGATCCGCAGTGCAGTCACTTCCGAGGTTAACAGGACAGGCAGGGACGAGCGGCTGCCTGCTGCCAGGTGGGGAGCTGCTCTCTGGCTCTTCTGGTTTTTCTTAATACTTTCCTGTGGAACCACCAGAGACTTGAATTTCCTTGCCACCTCATCCAGAAAAGCCAGTGCGGATGCTGGCCAGCTGGCCCCATCTGCCCGCTGCCGCTCCTCCGCCCACCCTGCCGGCCACTGTGCAGCCGCTCCTCTGCTGCCTTGTGCGAGCTGAGAGCTGGAGTCTGCGATGGGCAGGACCGCGGGAACTCGGGCTAAGGAGATGAGGAGAGAGAACGGGCCTTTCCGGGCTGCCCAAGAGGAGGATGTTGCCACCCTCGCCCTCTGTGTGGGCGGGCAGCAAGCCAGGCACTTTGTGGTGTAGTCAGAAGTCCAGGACCAAGCCACATCCTCCATAATGAATGCCCTGGTCCCCCACTGCCTCCACATCTCATTTGGGTAGAACGTGGCAGAGTAGCCTGTGGCAAATTGGTGCTGATGGGAATGTGTACCCCAGGAGCCTGGGATGGACGGTACACCTGGACAGTGAACCCCGAAGACCTGATAAAGCAGCAGCTCGGATTGATCACTCACTTTACTTGCTGTATGGGAAGATGTTTAAAAATATTAAAGTATTATTTAAAATATTAAAGTATTCTCTGTGGATAAAGGTTTTATAGAAAAAGGGATGTTGAGGTATTCATTGTTAGGATTTTTAAAAGCCTATTTGAGCCAGGCAGGGTAGCACATTCCAGCTCTCTTGGAGGCTGTCAAGAGGACCGAAGGTTTAAGCCCAGCGTGGACAACCTGACTTACCAAGACTATGCCTCAAGGGTGCATGGGGGGTGGGGTGAGGGTGCCTCAGTGTGAAGGCTCCGAGTTCAATCCCCAATACTATAAAAAATATTTTTTTAAAAAGCCTGGTTAAAAGATTGTTATACACTTGAGTCTGAAAGGTGATCAGTCTCCTTCCAAGAACAGTAAACCTGGTGGGCAGAGGAGTTTTAAGCTCACCCATGGCATTGGACCATAGGTGTTGCATTTATCAGGAGTGGTGGCCGCTTGCTGAGAGAATGGCTGGTCACAGTGGACCCCGGGGGTCGGCTAGGCCTTGGGTGTGTGGGACAGTGTTCTTGAACAAAGCAGGGCCGAAGCCGGGTGTGGTGGTGCGTGCCTTTAATCGTAGCACTCCAGAGGCTGAGGTAGGAGGAGTGAGTTCGAGGCTGGCTTGGGCTACAACACGAGTCCTGAGCTACATAGTGCGACCCTGCCTCAAAAAACTAGGGCTGGGAATTTGACTCAATGGCTTAAGTGCCTGTCTGGCAGGCGCGAGGTTGTGAGTTTGATCCCCGGTGGCACAAAAAAAAAAAAAAAACAGGGCCAAGACTGGGTTGGTGGGTCTTGGGAAGGAGGAGGAGCTGGGAGGTGCGCTCTGTACTTTGTCCAGGTAAGAGGAGGCCTCTGCTTCCAGCTGCTTATCACACACATATTCCTTATTTTTCATTAGAACATGACATGGTGGTCTCTGGGGAAGGCCAAATGCTACAGCAAGTGTTAGTTTCCCCAACAGCACTGCTGAGGAAGGGCCTGATGGCCACCGGCTGTCCCACAGGCAGCAGGGTTGTCCCTGCCCTGCTCACCAGGCAGAAGCAGCCGGGGAAGATTGTTCTGGGAATCCTTGGTACCCAAGTGCTTCAATCCTGCATGCCCGGCGCTTGGCACTCTGGGCCTTGGTGACCATCTGCAGGAATGGTAATTTCAGTGTTACTTTGGTCAACGAGGGAACTGGAGTGGCAGCTGGAATGGGCTTGACCGTAACTCCCCTGCCTCCCTCTATCCTGACATCAAGGCACTGGCCTTTGCTTTGCTGCTTTTGTGCAGTTGACACAAAGGAGACTTTCCCTATGGACAGAGGAAAGGACCTGAAGACTACCTAGGAGGAAGAGGAAATTCAGCTGTGCCCTGTGCGTTTTTTTTTTTTTTTTTTTTGTACTGGGCTTCTTTACTTAATCTACAATTTACAGAAAAGTTTTAAAGTAGTTGTATCTATCCATGGGGAGCTGGTCCCAGAATCCCCTGAAAATTCCAGGATCCACGGATGCTCAAGCCCCATAAATAAAGTGGCACACATTTGCATATAATCTACGCACATCCTCCCATGTACTGTAAGTGACCTATATACGGCTTACAAGAGAATGCCCTGTAAATGTTGTGTCAACAGTTACACTATATTGTATGCAAATAATGACAAAAGGTCTACATAGTGCAGCTGCGGTTTTTTCCCCAAAATATTTTTGCCCCATAGTTGGTTGAAACCCATGAGGCAACTGTACATTACAAATGACTTTACCCCTGAACCATTAGTCACTGAATTTCCTACATGTGACAGTGCAGCAGTCACACAGGAAATTAGCATGGTACAGTACTCGTCTTTTTCCAACCCCGGGCTTTGCCATTGTCCTGTCTCCTGATGGAAACGGATCCAGTCAGGATCACGAGCTGCATTTGGGTTTCATGTCTCTGGTCTCCAGTCTGGAAGCTTTAACTTGACGTTGTTTGGACATGTCTGAAGTATACTGAATTTGTGGGATGTCTTCAGTTTGTGTTTACTGATGTTTCCTCAGTTGAATTTCTCAGAGCATCTTGAGCCAGGAATGTCACAGTGGTGACACCTCTTGGGTGTCATGTACTTCCAAGTTACCCATTACTGACTGTTCACTTTGATCACTGATTTAGTGTCTACTTCTCCAGTGTGAAGCTGGGTCTAATAGAAAAGTATTTTATAGGGAGATACTTTGAAATGATCCCATTTCTCATGAAACTTTTAATTCAAATGTATTAGAATGAATTTAATTCCTTTTTTAAAGAACTATATTCTACTAACATTATTTCGATCCTCACATTGGCAGATTTGGCCCACAGAAGCACCTTCAGGTCGGCTTCTGTCTCCTTTGGACATGTCCCCGTCATTCTCCAAGCACTCCCTTGCTTACTGCCAAAATATATTTCACGTTCATCTTGTACCTTCCCAGCTGAGCTGCGGATCAGTCCCAGCTCCTTGTAGTGAAGAATGGTCTTTCGGAGCAAAGTTGTGGGTGTAGGTGTGCCGCTTGCTATTGGCACACTGAGGTTCTCAGGTGCTCTCAGTGGACAGACTTGTAGTTTGTTTTTTTTCCTTTTCCTTATTATTTCATCTGTAACTGCCTTCTCGGTGAGAAACCTACTCCTGCCATCCTATGTGACCACATATGACCAACTTTCCTCTGCTGCTGCTGTTTCCACCTTGATGCCCTCCTTGCCTGAAAGAGTTCCAGTACTTGTCAAGTTGCCCTTTCAAGCATGCTTCTCCCTACCCCCCGGCCCACACCAGCTCCCATTACTGGGTCATTCACCCCTGCAAATACAGCCGCCTTCTACTTGAGCCCCCACACCCCACCTGTATGCTATCTTCACCTGCCCACACCAAGACACCATGCTGCACTGCCCCTCAACCCTGCTGGGGCACCCCTACTGCCCCATCTTCCTGTGCTAGACTGCTCGTGTTTGCCTGTCCTCTGGTGGGCAGAATGGTTCACCAAAGACATCCACACTTAAGTGCTGGAACCTATGACTGTTAAATGGCAAAAGGAACTTAGCAAGTGGAAATTGTCTTTAAAAGAAGGTCATCCTGCACTAGACAAGCCAGAGATGTGAAGACAGAAGAAATGTCAGGGGAGATTCGGAGCTTTACAGGGACTTGAGCTGCTGTTGCTCTGAGGATAGAGGAACTTTACAAACTAGGAGGCCAGCAAGGAAAGACCTCAGTCCTACGATTCCCACAAACAGGTCTGCCAATAGCCCCCAAGGTGAGAAAGTGTCATACAGCCTCTCAGAAAGGAATGTAGTCTTACCCACACTGTGATTTTACCCCAAGACCAGTGCTGGACTTCTGACCTGTTACAATTGCGAAAAGTCTGTAGTTTCTGGGGCAGGCTGTCAGGCTGTATTAGTCCAGATTGGCCTTGAACTAAAAATCTTCCTGCCCAAGCCTGCTGAGTTCTGGGACTAGATCTGCCATGCCCAGCTGCAAATCTGTATTGTTTAAAGCTAAGTCTCTGACTAGAAAACTAGTATTTCTACCCAGGCCAGCCTGCCAGGTGGATGCTTACCTTAATCTGCTCCACCTAAGGGCATTAGGCCCAATTCATTTAAAAAGGAAAGGGAAGGAAATACAGAAGGCAGGGGAAGCTGTTTTTTGAACACTCCTGAAAATGATGAGCTTCCTGAGCCCAAGAACATGGAAAGGCAAGGACACTGTGAGCCTCCAGCCCCGAGTTTTCTTCTAGGAGCCTTAACTTGAGTGGCAGCGGACCTGTGGGACGTGTGCTACAGCGGGCTGTGTGCTACAGTGAAGGCTCTAAAGTGTTTGCCATCACTGCCTCAGTCTCACAGAATGCCAGTACTTGTGTCCTCCAGAGTGCCGAGAACCTGCATGGACCACGGAGGAAAGCTATTTGCTTTCCTTTGAAAACAATACTGTGTGGCTATTACCATTACTGCGATACCACCAACTTGGGAAGTATAAAGTGGGGGTGAGCAGGTATTGAAATGTGGGCTCCTCGTGATTGCTGCTGAGGCTGGTGTGGAGACACAGACTATTTGTGAAAGAGCACATTTTATTGGGAAGCTGAGAGCAAGCAGCACAGTGACCACAGACAAAGGCCATCCAGTAGGCACCCTATATGTCATACTGGAAAAGACACAACATGTTTTGCCAATAAAACCAACTGTAACATGGTCTTCCTCCGGGTACCTTCCCAAACCTCATCCTTCCCAGGGGTTGAGAAAAGTCCCAACCATTTGCCTAAAGGCCACTGTGGTTCACTAGAGATACAGTCCCTCAGGGGTACCTTCCTGTTTTTTGTAAAGAACATTTTCTTTAGACTTCTTGAAGTCTTCATTTGTTACTTTCATTCTACGTTCTCTCAAAGCCATCAAACCAGCTTCTGTACAGATTGCCTGAAGGAACAAACAGTATGTTCAGAAAGTGAAATATTTGTATCTTAAGCAACTGAGAGAGCTATTCTGAAATAAGGTGTAAGACAGACTAAACACAATTGCTCATTTGGGAAAAGAATATTTTTTTAAACATTCTAAGCATCCTTGTTATATTCTGAAAGAATCTGGGATGACTTAAACTAGAAATAGTGATAATTTAGAAAGCAGACTGGCCAGGAGTCAAGGCTGTGGGCTCCAGGATTTGGCTCAGGTTCTAACAAGCTGTGTGGTTTGCCAGGTCAGTAAGTTCTTGTAGCTTTACTTTCACTAAAGGGAAAGTTCTTAGGAAATTATGCCATGAAATTTAGAAGTAATTGGGAGTACGTGTCCATTTCATTTCTAATCAGAACATTTATTCTGCTTAGATACTGTAAACTGCAGTATTTGTTAATTCTAATACTTGTTTTCTCAGTATCAGACCAATTACTTGCCAATAGGAAAACAACAAGAACTTTGAATATGTGATAAAAGCAAAACTGTGGCACTAGAATTTCTGCTTGGGTATGGCCACCAGGTTATTTACTTCAAATGGTTCAGCCAGAAAGTGAGTGTTTATGTACAGAAGTCGGTGACAGTAGCCAGGCCTGGTGGCACATGCCTGTAATTCAACACTCTTGGGAGGCTTGAGGCAAGAGGGTCATGGCTTTGGGCTCAGCTTGGACAACTTAGCAACACCCTGTCTCAAAAAATTTTAAAAAGTTGGTGTACAATCACAAAACAATTTCTATTTTTTTTTTAAGTTGATGTTTTACTCATCAACTAAGCTACTACCCTAGTTCTCTAGCACTAATGCCAGCCACCCAGAGGTTCAGTGCAGGTGCCGGCCGGGAAGAGCACTGTATGTGCCATTCCGACCTAAGCAGGGCACTTCAGTCACTGAAGACCCAAACCCACCCGAGGACAGCAGGTTGTGCCCACACTCAATGCCACTAGGCCTTGCTACACCCAGGCAGCTGAGAACAAATGCTCTAACTCGTGTACATTTATGATCAAGCCAAGGGTATAACTCATGGAAACACAAAGTAGGAGCACGAGGGCAGTGGGTGGCGGCCCCCTCTCCAAGTCTAGATGAGTTCTCTTCCTCTGCCTGGGATTAAGTGGCCCACACATCTGAGTAAGACTGTGCAGAGGTGGTAAGCTTAGTGTCAGTGACTTATCCTTGTGATTTCAGAGCCTTGGGGGCCATTTATTTCATAAAATAATGGATTAATGGCTTTAAATAAAAAGTGAATCTACCATGTAGGCACTCACCAACATGACAATCATGACATTAAACCCCATTCACCCACATACCTGCCCTAACCCCGTAAGAGAACAGTCTTTCCCGAGGGATGGCCGTATTTCCAGGGTGAGCCGGCCGCCTGGGATCTCACCTTGATGTCAGCACCAGAGAGATCATCCTTTGCCATGATCAGGTCATCCAGGGTTACATCATCGGCCAGTGTCATCCTGCTTGTGTGAATCTGAAAGATGCGCTTCTTGGTCTTTTCATCAGGCAGGGGGAACTCAATCTTCCTGTCGATGCGCCCTGCAGGTACAAGGCTTTCCATCACACACCGTCCAGCCTTGGCTCTGTTCTGCAACAGAATGAGGCCTCGCCCTATCTCCTCATGCAAGAACAAGCAATTGCCACCGGATGGCATCGTGTGGGAATGGCATCCGAGTCTTTAAATGTGAACATCATTTCTCTACTTGGTAAATTTCTACACTTGAATTCACCCCATTTAAAAGAAACCTCTGCCATGAGAAATGCATGAAATGAGCAGTTCCTGAGTGGCACATTTAGTGACAAAGGACATACCTACTTTGGTAAAAACATTACAAAAGGTAGCAAATGTTTATTTTTTCTAGTGCTTCCTGAATGTAAAGAATAAGCCCAACCCATCATATGAATTCTTTCTTCATGAAAAAGAAGCAATCAAAGGGCCAGGCTGGATAGACTCCAACATGCTGTTACTTTACTTATCTCCAGGGGGCATATTTTTGGTAAATTAAAATTCCAAGTTTTACTACAGTGTTAGCCACATATATATCATTTTATAATTGCACCCAAAGCACACTTAAAATATGAACACACATACATTAATTCCATTTGAACCTAAAGCAAATTTAACCTGGTCTGATCAGTGCTGGATCCAAAGTTTCTATTCGGTTTGTGGCCATGATAACTTTCACGTCTCCCCGTGAATCAAATCCATCCAACTGGTTCAGCAGTTCCAACATTGTTCGCTGAATTTCTCTCTCACCTCCGGAGTTTGAATCGTATCTTTGGAAAAGAAGAAAAGAAATGAAGACCCACCTGATGATCTGATCTGCTAAAGGGGAATGACAGAAAAGACTTCATTGTGATACAACACTTTGATATTCTCTTCACAACCTGCACGGTATTCCTTCACACCGTAGAAACAAAATCAGCACCCCACTGCTATGGTCTGAGTATGTCCCCCAAAACTTATGTGCTGAAACTTGAATCCTCACATTGCGATTGCACCAAGACGTGCAGCTGCTGGAAAGTGATTAGTGCCTTAAAGAAGGGCTGGTGGGAACTAGCATTGGCCCTGTCTGCTTTTCTGTCATATGAAGACACAACAGAGAAAGGTGCCTTCTCTGGAGAGCTAAGCAGCAAGGGACCATTCCGGAAGCAGAAGGCAGCTCACTAGATACCAACACCAGCATTTTGATAATGGATATTTCAGCTTCCAGAACTGTGAGGAAATAAATTTCCATCTTCATAAATCATCCTGTCTGTGACTCTTCATTAGAGTAACTAATACAAATAGACTCGGATGCCCCAATCAGCCATGCTACAGATCACAAGTCTTCGCAGCAGTTTCTGGGGTTGGGACTGTCATCTATTTTGACTTTGTGTGGTGTCTCATCCCCCACTCGGACTGTGAATTCTTTGGGGAGAGCCTGCCATGGTCATAGCTGTGTCTCCAGAATGTGGATGGTCCTGGCTCAGGCAAGTGCTCAAGATGTGGTTATTCATGACCACCCAACTTGCAGACACTCCCAGTTCTGGTAGTTATTACCTGGCCTCTGAGACAGCAGGACCAAAAGTACCCAGAGGGCCACAGCAAGAGCTCACCACAAGAGCCCAACATTGTTCATTCTCAGAGGAGACCTGTCCTCAGAATAATGTGAAATAGGTAAAAGATGCTCTACCTTTTGGTCCCGATGGCATCGATTTCATCAATAAACACGATAGATGGCGCATGTTCTTCAGCAACTCGAAATAATTCCCGTACGAGTTTGGGCCCATCACCCAGGTACTTTTGAATGAGTTCAGAGCCAACCACTCTCAAGAAAGTGGCCGAAGTTTGGTTTGCTACTGCTTTGGCTAACAAGGTTTTACCTATTTTAAATGAAAAGAAGAAGATAAAAGAAGGGGACCTCAAGTACTGTTTTAACTTACAGAGATGTTACCACCTTAACAGGGCACTGCAAGTGGAGAGACCCTAGTGACAAAAAAGAGGCACCATCAAAGGTTTAACCTGAGTCAGTAGGGGAAATTTTAAACATCTACTAATATGTTGATCATTTTGAATTATTTTCATAAAGCTCTCATGACACTTTAGAATATATCTTATATTTGGTATTCAAATCTTGACCCAAAGTTTCCACTGAAGAATTATAAACTCGATTACCAGTAGGAAGAACTCTTGTGCTAACAATGAAACAGATCTCATCTTTTCTCAAGGCTAGCCTTTCTTGGACCCTTTCATATACAAGGGATAACCAACAAATACAGTAAATGCCTGAATTTTTAAAAACTTACTACAGTAAAGGACACATTGCCAGGACAGGATAAATGTATTTGAAGTGAGGGGGAGTATTTTGAGAGATGGATGGCAGTTATGTCTTTTACTGTAATGAAGGATAGATGTTGTAGAAGCAAGGGGTATTAATGGCAAAATTAAAATTTTAAATTAAAAAAATTTCTCCCATTCACTGTATTTTTTATGGCATAAAATTAACCTGACCCTTTCAACCCAGGGTTAGAGAATCAAGTAATCTCTCACGAACTACTGGTGATGAAACGAAGTCTGGGAATCCTAGTAGGTTTGACCCTAGGGAGACACAGGACGTGGTCCTGAGCACAATTCACACAGCCCCGCGACCAAGAGAGGAGCTCTGGGTGGCCACGCTCCCAGCCAGACAGCCGAGCTAGGAGCTGCTTTTGGTGGAGCCCACAAATGAGAGCCATGGAAATCGTGAGAGATTCCTCTGGTCTGTGGCATGCCTTTTCAAGGGCCAAGGAGTTCCTCTCACTCATCTTAGGGAGATGTAAAATAACATTTCCAATGCTGCTCCATTCTCTGATACTTCTTTCAGGTTAAAAACAAAGTCAGCAAAGAGCCCCAAATTTGAGAATTTCAGTGTTGGAAGACCATGACCACTTTGATGGTGAGGAGGTGTCTGAGGGCCTGGGTGCTGCCTCACAATTAAGAGACATCTGAGGCAGAACAAGCAACCAGAGACCAGCAAGGGGAGGAGGAGGTTAGCTAGGGAGAACCAGGACTCCAGAGTGGGAAGGACAGGGAGCTAAGCTTTGCCACATAATGGCAATGCTGTTCCTTTCAGTCAGACAGGAGAATGGCAGGTGAAAAGGCTCAGGAGGTAGCACTCTCCCTGAGGGCATGGTGAAAAGACAAAAAGGCCCTTTCATACAGATGGATCTTAAGTTCAGACACAGCCTATTCTAGCTGCTGGGTTGCTTCAAAGGTCAGGGAATCACTGAATAAGACTCTGCTCCTTTGAAGGGCCTATCCACCCCATGCTGCAGCCCTGCAGAAAGCGCATGGGTTCAGGGTTGATGTCCTGCAGAAGGCACAGGGCTGCTAGTCAGGAGGCCTGTGTTCCAGCTCCACCCAGTTACCAGCTAACACCCAGAGAAAAGGAAGCCCTGGACTTGCCACCAAACTCTGAACAGTTCATTTCCAGAGCTAGAGGATGTGGAGCTGCAGCAATGGTCTCTTCTAGCGCTTCTGGGCACAGGCCTTCCAGTTGTGCCCCCTGCCCTCACGCCCTCCCAATGTGGGTAACCCTCAGCACAATCAGCACACTCAGGAACACAGTTTCAAGTCTCTCAGGCAAATGACTATACTCTACGTCCTGCTCTCTGCAACCTATCCACTTATTACACAATCAAACATGTATGTTTTTATCATCAATCATCCATCAAATGTTTTCAGTGCCATTCTGCCAGGGAAATAAACCTTATCTGAATATCCCAGAATAGCTTTTACAGCAGTTCTCCATGATGGCTCTGAAGACTTGGCCACACTCCAGACAAACATATCAAAGTCCTTGGGCACAGAACCAACATCAGTATATTTTAATGCTACTGAGGTGATTCTCCTGCACTTGTAACAGCCAAGTTGGAATACCTATTTTAATTTTGGGCACTGTTGTTGTTTTGTTTTTGGTGAGGAAAGGAGTGCTGGGAATTGATCCTACGGCTCCATGCATGCTAAGCAACGTGCTCTACCACTGAGCTATACCCGTGGGCCCTGAGCACCTGTTTTAAAGTAAGGAACTGTAGTGTCCTCAGTGGACACTTTAGGAATTATAACTAGTGAAGGAGGCTGCTCAAGATACAGGTGGAGTGCCTGTAGAGTGCCAAACACAGAGCATACCTGTGCCAGGTGGACCATAGAGAATCACCCCCTTAGGGGGCTTTATACCCATTTCTTCATAGTATTCGGGATGGGTAAGAGGAAGCTCCACAGATTCCTACAGAAAAGAAATATCTGATAAAAATGAAAGGCTTTCCTTCTCAAATTATTAGCAGTGTTACATCATGAGACTATCTTTCAACAAAATTAAGTGACAATCTTTCTTCTTACAATGTTTTCTTGACGTTTATCAGCACGAAGGACATACAAGGCCCCCTTGAGCTTCTAGCAGCCATTTCTTCTTTCTAAGTTACACCCAAGTCCCTTTTACTTTCTAGTACATGTCAGCTTTGAGCAACATTTAAAGTACTGAGCAAAAGTGACCTAAGAAAGAAAAAACCAACCTTTTTCATTTAACACATGCACAGTAGGGGGCTGTAATTTATACATCTCACTGCCAGGTAGCTGTGAATCACCATGAATGTCTCATTGTGAGGCACATATCACCTGACGGGACTGTCCCATGCTGCCCAATGGGATGGTCATGCACGTATCACCCGTGGGTCAGGCCAGCAGGAAGGTGTTAAAACTATAGATAGAAGGTGGGATTATGTCCTAAACCCATCAATGTGTAAGGATGGGAAGGTAAATGTGCTACCTTCATACAACACTTGGTGTTTCCAGATACCCATAGCTGAACTGGACACATCGTGTCTTCACACAGACAGTTGATTAAACATTATGTAGAAAAAGTAGTGAAGTGGTGCTGTTGCGGCTGCGGGTACTGTCATACACTTGTTGTTTCTACTATCTCGCCCAGTATTAACACAAACCACAGTAAGCAAGCTCTGAGCCAGTCACCAGTCTGATCAATGACGAAAAACAACCAAACCAATTCCAAAGTCCTTAAATGGGACAGCAACAAGAAACCAAAATCTAAAACCTTAGAACTGGTTCCCAGCCATACCTTAATTTCCTGGATTTGGTTGTCCAACCCACCAATGTCGGCATATGTTTCCTGGGGGGCTTTTTCCACCTTCATCACTGTGACCAGAGGATCTGTGTCATCCATCAGCACCCCGATCACGGCATGCACCTAACAAGGAACATCAAGTTTTAACATAGGAACACGAGGGAACCGGGATATGTTTATGATGAAGCACACCGTTCACAGCATCTTTCTGCCCTCCAGGAGCACTCTGGTGATCCATATCATAGGACAGGCAGATGGAGCCAAGTGGAAGAACCAACTCCCCAGTGCCTGCCTGGGAAGCATGAGGTCCTCAGTTTGATTCCCGGTACCAAAAAAACCCCCAAAACAAAACAAAACAAACTCCCACAGGTTTCCGTGGAGACCAGCAACTCACCTTG
This sequence comes from Dasyprocta punctata, assembly GCA_004363535.1. Taxonomy (NCBI): domain Eukaryota; kingdom Metazoa; phylum Chordata; class Mammalia; order Rodentia; family Dasyproctidae; genus Dasyprocta; species Dasyprocta punctata. Next base: position 44,413 of record RJWM01013888.1, read on the forward strand.
TGGTTGAGGAGGACTGAGCAGCCTGGTTCCAGCAGATCCTTATCCACAAATGAAAGGATGCTGACGTAGTGTTCTGAGCCCACAGACGTAGACACGATGGCATGATTGTCGTCAATGATCTCTTCCAAGGTTCCTACTGACATTGGGGTCCCCCTCAGATCATCCACCTTTGACCTTTCCTCCTGTAAGTGAATACACCATGAAGGAAAAGTACATTAGACCTGAAAGGTAGATGGTCCTAATAGTTTACTACATGTATGAAGCAACCAAAGCTTTCAAAAGGTAGCTAATGAAGCTTTGTAAAAGCCTGGATAGATGCAACTACTTGAATCTCATTATTTGTTGACAGTTTTGAGTTCTAAATAGAATTTGTAGAAAAAAGAAAATTACAGTAGCTTCTGCACTTACCTCTTGCTTTTCTTCTAATGGTTTCATTTGTTCCTGATTTCTAATAAATTCTTCCTCCATGAGAAGATAGTCTTTAATTCTTTCTAACTTAAGTAGTTTTAAACGGCACTGGGTGTGAGGTGTCACTGTAATTAAAAAATAAGGTATCACACTTGGAACTTAAAGTTTGCAATGAAGGAAAAAATATTAAGATTTTAAAATTAAATTCATTTGGGAAGAGAAACAGATGTGCCTCCCGAAAACCTGCCATGTTAGGCAGGGAGGTTCCAACCAGAAGACACCTAGCCTGCCTTCCTGGTGAGTGGCACGACTGGCGCGGACTCCAGGAAGAGAAAGAGATGTGCCTCCCATAGGCCTACCTGTGCGTGGGCTAAGAATCAAGGACATTCCCCCTCTACCCCCCACCCTATAAGCAACCTGCTGGTTCGGAGGACCAGCTCAGTTGATAGCAACTACAGTACATAAAGCAACTAAATGCTTGTAATTGTTTGGTTGATCTGGAGCTGGCAGTCTGAGCATCTCTTGGGAAGATGACAGTATGCAATGTAGCAAATATGGGGGATTCCCTTCTGTCTTGTCTTTGAGGCCCAATACTGTTCTCACTGTTTTATTTTGAATTTTTTTTTTTTTTTGCTTTATTTCATCTTCTGTTTTTATTGGTTTTATTCTGTTTTGTTTTTGGTTTGATTTACTATACCTGATGAAATGGTCAACTATTCTGAAAATAACAAGATATACTATGGTAGCTATTGTATCTTTCTTTTAAGTTCTGTACCAGTTCTACTGCTTTGTTGCGACTGACTTTGTTCTGTTATGTTTTGTTGGATTTTACTATCTTTAAAATAAAAATAAATAAATAAATAAATAAAATTCATTTTAATATTCTAAGCTGGGTATGGTGGTGTACCCCTGTAATCTCAGCACTTGGGAGGCTGAGGCAGGAAGACTGCCACAAGTTAGAGCGGCCCTGGACTACAAACGAAGACCTTACCTAAAAAAAAAAAAAAAACAAAAAAACAGAAAAGAAAAAAGAAAAAAGATTCTGAAAAACTCAGTTTGCTAACCCCAATAAGCAAGGGCCAAGATGAAAAAGGGAGAGGCACTTTGGCAGTTAAAACCAAGCATTGGGATAAGGTTTGTGACCAAAGAGCCAGTGAAAAGTGACATGTTCACTGAACAGTCTATTTTACTTAAAGAAGAAAAAAGGCAGTGACACAAAAGATAAGTTTGGTTTATTTTCCCCATGGATACAAAATAAGAGACAATTTCTGCTCAGTTAGCATACTTTTGTATGCTAGCTGTACACATACTCATCCACTGGTAGAATTTTACAGTATCAGGGATATCAACCATTTCTATCATATGTGGCAAATATTTTTTCTATACTTGTTTCTTTTGGGTTTGTTTTGAAGTTTCGCACCACAGAGGAATTTTCTCACTCAAATAGAAAACTTTGTCAATCTTTTCTTATGGTTTCCAAGTTTTCTAACTTCAAAAAGCTGCTTCTTCCTTAAGATTAAACGTATTTCTCGATTTTCATTTATTTGTGTTCTTTCGTGGTCTGTAATCCATCTGTACAAGTATTGCATGCTAACTGACTGCACCACTGCAGCTCCTGTAATCCATCTGACAAGAAGCAAGTAATCTAATTTAACTTTCTCTGGACAGAAAAATAAAAAATGGAGGGGCCAGGGATAAGCTCAGCAGCACAAGCGCCTGCCTGGCAAGTGCGAGGTAATGAGTTCGATCCCTGGTACCTAAATAAATAAAGTTTAAGAAAAAAAAAAAGAAAAAATGGGGAGCATTTATATTAAGTAACCCATCCCATTCCCCATAGAATTGAGGTGTCACCTTCAACATATATTAAACAGCCATAAAACTTGACTGTTTTTAGACTTCCTATTCTGTTCTGGTGACCTGTCTCTTTCTATACTGGGACCACACTGACTCAGTATGGTAGACTAACAGCTGACTCTTTACTGATGGTTTTATTATCCGACTCTTCTCTTTTTTGGAGGTAACAGGGATTAAATGTAGGGCTTTGTACACGCAAGGCAAGCACTGTACCTCTGAGCTATATCGCCAGCCCCTTTTTTTAAGAAATTCTGAGACAACATCTCAACTTTGCCCAGGTTGGCACTGAACTTGCAGTTCTCCTGTGCAGCTTCCCAAGTCTCTGGGAATACAGAAACACATCACTGCACCTGCTCCCTTTCATTCTTAATTGAGGGCCAAAAAAAAATTTTTTTGAGGTTAAAAGTAGGAAAATTTATTGGAGAAAAGGAATGGGGGATAGGGACTAGGAATAACTCCTGAGAAACAGGAGGAATCCTGAATGAGTTGCCTACGAGCCCACCTCTCAAAGCAAGTTTTACAGAGCAAAGTCATGAGGCAGGTATAACGTGAGTCAGAATTATGGTCAACCAGTAAGATTTCAAGTATAGAACTGAGCAGTACCTTAGACTTCTCCTAAGAGACCTATTTCTCAACAAGGGTAGGGAGAATACTTGTGTTGAGACCTAAAAAGAAGAGAAGCAGGGATGCATGGGAAGGACCCAGGGAAGAACATTTTAAGCAGAGGTAAAAGCAAGGGCAAAGGTCTGACACACAGAAGACTCAAAGGATACAGACAGTGTGACCAATAAGCAAAGGGGAGTGGCAGGGCTGAGCAAGGAGAGGTGAGCTCGGTCAGGACTGTTGTAATTTTATGTTCAGCAGGGAGCCATTGAAAATTTTAAGTTCAGGCATCATATGATTTGCATTTTTAATGCATTTTATTTCATGAAATGAGTGTCTCTGAGTTACTCAAGTTTAACCTGGATTTTGTAATCTAAAACTGTATTTTTAATACACTAAAAGAAATGGCTATGTAAAGAAACCTAATGCAATTTTTTAAAGTGACAGCGTCTTGTATAATACTCTATTTTAAAATAAGGTGTAACTTTTATGCCAATCTAGAGGAAGGGAAAAATGGGGCTACAACCACAGAGCTAGTGTTCTAATTACATTCCTATCCCCATGTCCCCTTGAAGAACATGCCACATGCACAGATGATTTCCCCTGGCAAGAAGGGGCCGTATCATTACCCAGTGGCAGTTTGCTGGCAGCATCTGGTCCCTTTGTTTTCTTCTTCTTCTTCCCCACTCTAGTTGGTACAGGAGGTTCATATTTCTTTTTCTTGTCCTTGAGATTTTAAGAAAAAAAGTGATATGGAAGTCACAAAACACAAACATTTCTATTATTACCATCATCTATTGCTAGGTGATAGGGTTTTCCCTATCTTAATAGAATGCTATTAAAATAGTACCTTAAAAAACAACTAAATTGCACATTCCTCCAATTTTAATAAATAAACATAATCTTTTGATATTACTTAATGACAGTGAGCAGATTATTCCAGTAAGGTACAGAGAGGTCAGAATTGAGTTATATGTCAAAGTTTAATGTAAGACAATTTCTCACACCTCACAATATTAAATTCTAAAATTATAGCAATTTACCTTAAAACTTATGTAATGCTAATCTTTTTACTCACTTAAAATCATTATCTCATAAATACCTATTTGATGGCTAGGTGAATAACCTTTTATCTATAGGCATGCTACTTAAATAACTACTAAATGACTTTGTTTTTTTGTTTTTTTGTTTTTTTTGCGGCACCAGGGATCGAACTCACAGTTTCACGCCTGCCAGACAGGCGCTTACGCCACTGAGCCAAACTCCCGGCCCTAGTTTTTCGAGGCAGGGTCGCACTATGTGGCTCAGACCGGCCTTGCGCTCGCATTGTAGCCCAAGCCAGCCTCGAACTCACAATGCTCCTCCTACCTCAGCCTCCCTCGTGCTGGGATTAAAGGCGTGCACCACCACGCCCGGCTGCTTTTTAAAATTCTTGACTCTCCAAAGAATCCAGTTGATACTGATGACATTTTTCCACAATTTGCGACAATGCAGTACATATCTGGCTTCTCATTTACCTTGTCATCCTTCTTACCACCTCCAGGACCATGACCACCACTCTGACTTTGACCCTGGGGGGAAAAAATATCAGACACAAATATAAATTCAGCATACAGTCACTTCACAAGAATATCCATCTTACTATCCTATGATTCTGAAACACAAAAACATTCCCCTCATTTTAACACTTGTGAAACCAAGATGTACTTTGCAGCTAATATGTGCATTTAGTATAACAGAGATTACATATAACTGATTACATCTTAGGAACAAGAACAGCTCTATTATGATGCAGACATAACTAAGGAGGTTGAAGTTCTAAGAATATCTCCTGAATGAGAGGTACAGAGCCAGACATTCTTTAATGTAAGACTGTAAGACTGAGGCTACTAGTGTATTTCAAGAAATCAAGCTATAAGAACTGTCACTGTACACTCAACAATCATTTACTCTTTAGGGAGATTACACCACGATCCAAAAGAAGACTCCATTCCACAACTGATCTCCTCCCAGCCCCAAAGTCCAGGAGCTCTCAGGCAGGACTGACTTTTCAATTTGAAAAGCTAAATCACCTGAAGGTATTAAGAATTTATAAAAAGCTCAGTGAGATTTCCGCTCTTAAAACAGATCCTTCATTAACAGGATAATGCTTAACACAGAGAAAACCTTCGAGATGGCGTTATTTTAAACACGAATAACAGTGAACTCGTTAATTAAGAGGGGCTGCTCAGGCCCCTCAGATCACTTTCATGTAGGCAGCAGCTTTGTTAATAATCGTTAGCCAAGAGTTAATGGCAAATGTATTTCCTCACCCGCAAGATTCTTCAAAAAAAAACCCTGTATGCTTTAATTCTCAAGAAGGCATTCAAAGGCTTGGAGAAATCCTAGGTAACACAGTTATGCTGAAATAAGCTGTCCAAGTTACAGGCTTTTATTAGTTACTTATACCTCGGAAGGAAACGTGCCAGTGACTGGGGCTGCTAATGTTTATGGGATCTTTATTATGTGCCCAACTCTGTATACTATCTCATTAATTTTATACTTCACTATCTCATTATTTCCATACAATCTTCCCAAGATAGAGTTCATTATTCCTTCTTTTATAGGTGCGAAACTGCAAAAAGCCTGAGAACAAAGGCTGTGGAATTAAGATGAATCCAAGTTTGAATTCCGGCTCTATCACTATAGGCTATCTGGCTTTGGATAAATCAGCTCTGGTGTCCTTCACTGGAAAGCAAAGATGATACTAGCTCATTTCTGTTGCTGAAAATGAAGCAACACATGCAAACCACTTACCAATTACACAAATTAAGTTTTCTCCAATGTACTATTACTGGTGAAATAAGGAAAGGTAGGGTCAGGATTTTAAGTATCAGTCTGGCTACAAACCATCCAAATGCTGGGTGTGGTGGTGCATGCCTGTAATCCCAGCACTTGGGAGGCTGAAGCGGAGGATCATTGCAAGTTTCAAACTGGCATGGGCTACAAGTGGGTTCAAGGCCAGCCTGAACTGCATAGCAAGACCCTGTCTCAAAAAGAAAAAACAAAACACCATCCAAATCCACTCTGGTTCCATTCTTCACTCCCTTTTGCCTATCTCTTTCTAATCTCCATCCTTCCAACCCCATTTTGATCTGGATCATCATCTCTGGTTTGGACACAAGCCTCCCAATTAAGATCTCTGGGTCTGCTGGGCGTGGTGGTGCACACCTTTAATCCCAGCACTTGGGAGGCTAAGGTAGGAGAAGCGCAGTGAGTTTAAGACCCGCTTGGGCTACAACGCGAACACAAGGCTGGTCTGAGCTACATAGTGCGACACTGCCTCAAAAAACTAGGGTTGGGAGTTTGACTCAGTGGCTTAAGCGCCTGTCTGGCAGGTGTGAGGCTGTGAGTTCAATCCCTGGTGCCACAAAAAAAAAACAAAAAACAACAAAAAAAAAAAACTCTGGGTCCAATTTCTATTCTCACCAATCCAGCTATTCATTACTTTCTAAAACAGCTAGGTGTGCATGCTTGTAATTTCAGCACTCAGGAGGCTGAGCCAAGAGGACTACTGAGTTTGAGATAGCCTGGGCTACCCAGTGAGTCCATCTCAAAAAACCAAAGAACAAAACAACCAAACCAAAACACAAACAACTGACCCTTTGCATCTCAAACACTGTCACCTGCTCCCTGGCCTTTATGGAGCAATGTCCAAGCAGTTTAGTGTGGCATGCCTGGTCCTTGCCAAATTGGTTACTCCTAACCTTTCTAGATTTATACTGGCACCTTTTGTGAGATCCTACAAGTCTGGCTCCAACAGGGGACATTTGCCTGCATTGGTCCCAAACTCCATCCTTAGGGCATTTTACATGTTTCTTGGTCTCAAATAGCTCCTACTATGCACAAGTAGTATGCCAAACATTCTCAGAGTATTATCCCATCCTAGTCAACTGTTACAAAAACTATTAGCAATACTATCATTACCTCCACTTTACAGATAAGGAAACCAAGTCCCTGAGAGGTTAAGGAACTTGACTATTGTCAGAAAGCTCGTCCAACCAGGAGACAAGAACAGTCAGGTCTGCTAATCAACAGAATCTAGGTATCTCTCTATTTGAAAAACTGAGAGCTCATGTTCCATCCACCAAAGCCACCCTCTTTAGCGAGATGAGGATACTCTAGGGATTGTTGAAATAACGACAAAATGCAGAAGTCACTGTCCTACACTCAGAATACTACCCCAAAGTCCTCAGAAAACCTCTATGTAGTTTGACCTTCTTGTTGCTCATCATTTCGCGTTTAACACAGACCCATCTCTGGTCCTTTGCAGTTACAGATCCTTCCGGCCAGACTGCGTTTCCCCCTGATGTTGGCACGATAACCTCCCCAATTTAGGCTCCTGTTCAACTTTCACCCTCAAGGGTCCTCCTGACAACTCATAGAAAATAGCTACCCTCCCCATCTCATCCCTTTCTATAAAACAGCCAACATAATCATGGCCAACTCACAACCCTAACCTGTACTCTGACAGACACACTTGTTTACTGCCTACCTTCTCTAGAAAGGAAGAGCAATAAAGGCATCCTGCTCCCAGCCCCCTGTACCCTAAGTGCTTAGAACAGACCCTAGCCAAAAAAAGCAAAATAAGTACTCGGCTGTTTAACGAACTAATGAATAAACGCTAGCTGCTTTTATTACTCATGCACCGCGGCCACCAACACCCAGCGTCGCCTGTCA
>RJWM01013889.1:0-52285 GCA_004363535.1 Dasyprocta punctata
GGGGCCCGAGCGGGTTGCCCAAGACTCTGTCATTTTTAGGGACTTTTATACAGTAAAACCATGAGGTTAGATGGGTCCAAGGCAGGGAAAATGGGAATCTGCAAGGTGGGCATAAGGTGGGACATAACTACAGTTAACCAATAAGACTAACTGCTCAGGTAAAATTGATTAAATCAAGGACAAATGGTGAAGCGGGTCATGTAGTAAGCGAGGGATGTTTAACGATAATGACTCTTCCCGTAAAAGGGTGGAATGCTGATTTCTGACTTCCTCAGGGTGATATAGAACTATTTAGAATATCAATCCTTAGGATCTGCCTTTTGTCTTGATATCTGGCCCACAGCAGGAGGTGTCTGTCTCCTCAGAGGTTACAAGGTATCTGAACTTCTGCACTGGTTCCCCCGAGGGCCCAGCCCTGTCTGACTGCCTATAATTTTGTCTAACTCACTTTTCCTGTAACAACATCAAAAAAGGTAATTTAATAAATTATACTCTTCTAATATATGTAATAAATAATTTATGTGTGTGTGTATTTACCATGTAATAAAGTAAAATAAAGTTCCATAATTTGATCCAACTAGAAATCCAAAATCTATTTGCTAAATTTGCATACTACCTAATTCAGGCACACCCAGTTACCCATGAGGCTAAGGTAAAAGGATCTCTGGAGCCCAGGAGTTCAAGGCCAAACTGGGCAATTTATTAAGGCCTTGTCTTGGAAAACTAAAAGAACTAAATAGAAAAAAAGCACTGATCATGCTTGTGCCTCTATAGTATAGATTCTAACTTTTTTTTTTTTGACAGCAGAATATATTTATTGAGAGAAAGAAAACTTTTGTCTGAGGGACAGAAGGGGGCCCAAGTGGGTTGCCAGGGACTCTGTCATTTCTAGGGATTTTTATAGAATAAAGCCATGATGGGGAAAACTGGGAACTCACAAGGCAGATGGACATAAGGTGGGACATAACCATGGTTAACCAATAAGATCAGTTGCTCAGGTAAAATTGATTAAATCAAGGACAAATGGGGAGGCAAGTCACGTAGCAAGCCAGGGATGCTTAATGATAATGACTCTTCCTGTAAAAGGGTGGGATGCTGACTCCTGACTTCTCCAGAGTGATATAGAACTATTTAGAATATCAATTCTTAGGATATGGGTGCATTTGTTTTGCCTTTTGTCTTGATATCTGGCCTGCAGGGAGAGGTGTGGGTCTCTTCCAAGGTCACAAGACCTCTGGTCCTCTGTGCCAGTTTCCTTGAGGGCCTAGCCCTTCTGACTGCCTACAATATTTCTGTCTAACTCAGTTGCCTGTAACATTCCCCGCTCTGAAGAAGTAACCTGAACTGCCATGAGGGGCAATGGGCGATGACCGATCTGGCTTCTTCAGGCTGAAGCGGGTCGTAGTTGTGAATCAGCAGTCAGGTATACTTCTGTAGAGATTCTACATAGAGGCCCTCAATAGACACCAGGCATTTTCATCCTGGTGAGCGTACAGCTTTGAGACTGGAGGAGACAAAGCCAAAGAAACAATTAAGTATGCAGGGGCCAAATAATAGAATATAGTTAACAAAGATTTTCACCAAGAGGAGCTGAAACTAGTTCCTATAAGGATAAAGTCTGACATGTCATTAATTTGTTGTCTAATAGCTTGAACAGCTCTTGAGATATTAGTGGATGAATCAAGAGTGTATATACATTTAGTTTTTTGAATTGTATAAGTACCTCCTGTGCTGTTAGGATGTCTGATGTCATCCAATTTTGGAGGATGACCTGTCTCATTAGTTTTTGTTTTTTTGGTTTTTTTTTTTTTTTTTTTTTTTTTTTTTTTAGGATACAAAGACCAGCTGCAGTGTCATTTAAGGCTTATTGAGTATAATTAATTAAGGCCTTAATATGTATCACATAATTCTATTGAAATAGTTTTATCTGTATAATGTCTTGGGGTTTGGCACCTTCTAGGTAAGAATAAACTTTTAATCAAAGTGTTACAGGCAGCTGAGTTAGACAGAAATATTATGGGCAGTCAGACAGGGCTAGGCCCTCAAGGAAACCGGCACAGAGAACCAGAGGTCTTGGTGACCTTGGAGGAGACCCACACCTCTCCCTGCAGGCCAGATATCAAGACAAAAGGCAAAACAAATACACCCATATGCTAAGGACTGATATTCTAAATAGTTCTATATCACCCTGAGGAAGTCAGGAATCAATATTCCACCCTTTTACAGAAAGAGTCATTATCCTTAAGCATCCCTTGCTTATTACGTGACTTGCCTCCCCATTTGTCCTTAATTTAATCAATTCTACCTGAACAATTAATCTTATTGGTTAACCATGGTTATGTCCCACCTTATGCCCGTCTGCCTTGCGAGTTCCCAGTTTTTCCCCATCATGGTTTTACTCTATAAAAGTCCCTAAATATGACAGAATCTTTGGCAACCCACTTGGGCCCCCTTCTGTCCCTCAGACAGAAGCTTTGTTTCTCTCAATAAATACCTTCTGCTCTTACCCTCCATTGTTCCTAAAATTCATTCTTCGATTTTAGAGAACACAAACTCGTGCCGTACGTATAGTAGGCTGGGAGTTTCATTCCTCCACATCATTCGGAGGTCCAGGATCATTTTTCCTGTATCATTTGGAGGCCCCAGCGAGATCGTTTTCCTAAATCAAAAGTATATATAATCTAAGTTTGTGTATAAAGGCATACATAATCAAAGCATGAGCAGTAGGGCTGACAGTTAAGTTTAGAAGCTGTTTCTTAGGAATAGTAATTGTAATCCATTGACACTTAGGTTCCTCTATTGATGGAGTCTGACATTTTGTCATAAATCCCTCTAGTTTTAGTTATAATTATTTTTAACTTTTGATAATGTAGGAGAACCAAATTAATACATTATTTTGACAAACAAAACTCTCTTAAGTTTTCATATATGAACAACAATATGTATTATATTTGTAAAAACCAGTCTCAGCATCATTTTGATTAGTTGGCAATCTGGATATATATCATTTAGTCAGAGTAAAATCTCTCCAGAATTGGAGTCAGGCTTTTAGGCATAACAAAAAGGAATGAGTGAATAGAAGATTATCCCAGTCACAGTTTAAGCAACCTATATTTTGGTGACTGTATTGAGGTACAGTGCCTGGAAGGAAGGTCAGAGTTGAGAAGGACAAAGAGACATGCCAATGTCCAGCAATCGACTGGTTGATTTTTACCTCTTGTTTTGATTACTCAGGGCTTCTCTGTGGAGATGACAGGCAAAGATGACAGTCTGGCCAAAGGGAGGAGACAAGTGTCCTGAGGCCCTTTAGTCCTACTGGACCAGCTGATAGGATGGGTCTGAACTCTGGGGCTTTGGCCTCAGAGGGCAGTCTGACCTCCAGTGGTCACCTTTGTAGTTAGGGCATGGCTTGGAGCCTCTTAAGGCAGTCCCTCTTCAAGTGGCCTGGCTTGTGGCAGTGATAGCAAGTCAGCATCTTTGTGGAACTCTTCTTGGAACCCCGAGAATCAGACTTAAGGTTTGTGTTTTTAAGGCCACAACAAAGGGCAGCTACTTTTTTGTCCCTTTGTTTTCTCTCTTTGGTTTTTTCACAGTCCTGATTATAGAATACTTAGGAGGCAGTTTTTACTAAGGAATGAAGTGAACTATCTGGAGCAAAGGCTATCTTTGTAATTTTTTTAATATCTGGAGTTGACGGGGTAATAGATAAATCTTTAAGTAAAATCTGTCCCTCTATTGAATCAGGATCTATGGACATGTTTTATTAGTGCCTCCAATAAACAATCTAAGAAGTCAGAGGAGTTTTTTTTTTAATAACTGACAATTTAGAATAACTGGAAGGCTTGGCTTTTGTCCTTTTTAGACCTTTAAGAATACATGTTTGAAAATGTTTCCTATTTCAATCACCTACTTGGTTGTTAAGACAGTAGGGGTCTTGGGTGGGAACTGCTTGTGCCCCAGTAGGAACTGTTAGTTCCCCTGGCTGTCTTTTGGCCTTTTAAAATTAACAATATTGAGCTGGGCATGGTGGCACACACCTTTAATCCCAGCACTCAGGAGGCTGAGGTAGGAGGAGCGTTGTGAGTTTGAGGCCAGCTTGGGCTACAAAGTGAGTGCAAGGCCAGCCTGAGCTACATAGTGCGACCCTGCCTCGAAAAACCAAGGCCAGGAGTTTGGTTCAGTGGCTTAAGCACCTGCCTGGCAGGCATGAAGTTGTGAGTTCAATCCCTGGTGCCTCAAAATAAATAAATAAAATTAAATTAAATTAAATTAAATTAACAATATGGTATTTATTTTCAAATGCTATAGCAGCTGGTAATGCTACTTGTCTCACTATAAGTCAATGTCTGATTTAAGACTAACATATCTTTTCAGTCTAGCTTATAGCTTTGAGTAAATCCTCTAAAGACATGTATATACTTATGAACGTCATCTGAAAATTTTCCTAGTTCCAACTTAATTTGTTTTAAGTCATTGAGAGAAAGAGACCTATGAATGGGAGTAGTCTCATAAGGATTATAATTATACCTAGAGCATAAATAAAAATTATCTAAATGTAAAGCAATTTTAACCATTTTTTTCTTCCTTATGATATGCCTCTAGTTGTAAAATAGTATCATAACGAATACTTTCCTCTGTATTCCATTTTGGCTCTAGGGGGTAGGTGATATTTCTCTGCACACACACATGCAGAGAAATATCAAATGATTCTTTTTCAACATGGAAGGGTCAAACATCTTCCAGTGCTTAAAAATGCATTCCAAAGGAGTAAGGGGCTTTGGCATTGAGTTGCCCATGTCTGTAATGTAAAAAGCAACATATAAGACTATGAAACCTTTCTTTGTACCGGGGATCGAACTCAGGAAACTCCAGTGAGCTATTGAGCTACCAACTATGCAAAAAGGAGATAAAAGGCGTCCCTTGTATTCCTATTTGATAAAAATCCTTGAGACTTCCTTGACTCTGCTCCAGGGCAGGTGGATGCTGTCTGGAGAGTTGAAGACAAATTTGGCCAGCCTATCCTCCCTCAAACTGGCATGCAATTTAATCTTCCCCAGTACTTAAGGCATCCCTCGGGTTGACCCAGGTGGATGCTACTGGAGAGTGAAAGATAAACTCTGCCAGCCTATCCACCCTCGTACTGGTGCACAATTTTATCTTCCCCAGTAACTGGTGAACTCTGAACTTTGTTTTCTTATAAGTTATTGTGACAGGAATGTTTAAAGAAGGAAGCATAACTTAGTAATAAACTACTGCTTTTGTTCATTAAAAAAGAGCATACGTTAAAAGATGAGTTGGAAGGGGAGCACTGCTTAGGTTGTAAAGTAACTCACCTCTAGAGATAGGTAGAACAGTTGACTGAAAGAGCTTTGCCCCCTGCACTAGGACAAAGTAGTCTCCAGATATTTGTCTCCCATTTACTTATCCAGGTAACCTTTCCTAGCTGAATGACATGGCTATGTTTTACTTAAGTTTTTGTATCTTTGAAGCTCAGATTAAATTTACTACGATCTAGCAATCACATTCTATGTTGGCAAAAGACACTGTCAGTCTTTTAGGTACACAGAAAAGGCTATTTATTCTTAATTAACATATGTAAGGCACAAATGTAAATCCTTCCCCTACTAGTTGCTGTGGAATGTAAGCAATTGTTGTGAACTACCTCAGTTTAATCTCTGAAGGGAGGGTAGTCTAAGTAATCTAAAAATCCTCTGAAAGGCTTAGTGAGAGTTTCTAGTCTACTAGCAGAGAAATAAGGATGATAGATAAGTGGAGATTTTCTGTGGTTGGGAAGCCAGTGTCCACTGAGGAAATCTTGGGTGTCTTGCCCCTGACCCTCAGGTATCAGTTTGCATTGGCCCATACAACCAGAGACCAGTCTCCAGAAAGGAATCCAGTTGTTTGTCTGGTCTACACTCCACTGATTCCATTGGCCACTGGCTTCAATGGGGATTCACCAAACAGTTGCTGGGGAAATCTGTCCTCTGCTTTGAAGATTGGCAGCTGCTATCTAAGAGTGATTAATTAGCTGGCAGAGTAACCACTGACTGCCAAAGTTCTATAAGGAATAGTTAAAAGCCTGAGCAAGATCATTACCTAGTGCTCCATAAATTTACAACAAATGTTTTAAAGTCCACAACTTGAAAAGTTGGAAAACCTCCTTAGTCTAAAATGTTTAGGTCCAGTAAGTGTACTACTTTTGGGAATAGCTCCTTCCAGTGTTACACCTGGGAGGCGGTTCTTCCCACTGTGTCTCAGGTTCTATCTCCAGAAGAGATCGTGGCCCAGAACACTAAGCCGGGACATGGCTTTTGATGTGTGTTCTCCTGGACAGGCACAATTCCAGTGTCTCATCTGATGCAGAGACAGGGTATGTATCCTTTATCTAAGATGACTTCCCTGTTTTCGGCGTTAACAAGCGCTCATTTTCTATGGTCTTAACTTAGGAGGAAAAGGTTGGAATAGTCTAGAGTTCTTTCTGACCTTACATGCCTCTATAACAAAAGCACAAAGTGGGGAAATGAGTAGAAGTAAAGCCAGAGAAAGGAAACTGAAGCAGAACAAGCCTAACATTTCCTCCAGAGTATAGAGGAGGATCAGAGCCAGTCTGTCTCAGTGAAACCTGTCCTCCAAGTCTTGAGATCAGCCACTGGCCCAGTGCCATGTAAATGGTGAAGGAGTCCTGGTTTTTATTGTAGGCATATATATTTTCAAAGTCTGAGCTAGATTTCATTTAAAACCATTTTACAAAAGTTTACAATGAAGTCTACCAGAGGTATATTGTCTAAATGCAGTTAAGCAAGGAGTACCGGTAAATTTTAGGAACTAATTTAAATGCAACATGAACAAGAGCAAAACAATAAAAATGTCCCATTAAAGAAATATCATAATCTTATAACTTTACCAGGTTTTGACTTAGATTTACCATTATTTTAACAAAACTGTACAAGACACAAAGCAATTAAAAACAATGGGCAAAAGCAAATCACAAGCAACTATTACAAGTAATTACAAGCAACTGACAAAGACAAAGCAAAATTTGAAGCATAAAAATTTGTTACTTAAACAAGTCCCAGTCCAGAGTCTATGAAACAAAAGCAAACTCTTACCTCCGTCCCAATGATCCCGGTGGAAGACCTCCAATTGATATAGGATAACAATCTCAGACCTTCAAATGATATAGGGGAACTAAACTCTCAACCTACTATATGTCTGGTGCGAGTTCATGTTCTCTAAAATCAAAGAATGAATTTTAGGAATAATGGAGGGTAAGAGCAGAATATATTTATTGAGAGAAAGAAAGTTTCTGTCTGAGGGACAGAAGGGGGCCAGAGCGGGTTGCCCTATAGATTCTAACTTAACTTTCACAATAACTAAACTGTAGCAGTTGACAAATTATCATGGGCTTAATCAATACTGGGCTTTCAATTATTTTTATACCTGAAGATCGTACTAAGTTTATACACTCTGCCCCTGTAATCCTGAGAAGGTAACCAAATACAATGTAGAGAAGACTGTGCACCTCACTTTAATCAAGTCTTGTCTAAATTTCCCAGTCAGTATACTCATTAAATGCTCTATATGGGGCCTTAAATCTTTCTCATTAAATAAAGGAGAGTGTCTTGTACTTACAAATCCCCTTGATAAAATGAGACCCAATGAATCCTCACTTAAGATTACTATGTGGTCTGATGGAAGTTAAAATGGGACCTTCATGATTGAAAACTTATATTTAGGAAACATAATTGGAGGAATAAAGGGGTGAATATCATCAGTGCTTCTCCATTGGATAGTCCAACTTTTCCTGTTCTTCAATCTGGGGAAAGCAAAAGGCATTTTAGATGGATTACTACACATTTAATGCTGTGGTCCCATATATCAAGGCCTTATCCTCAAAGTCCAATGTTATTAAAATGACTGTGATTACTGGAACAACAACTACTCAATATTTTTCTCTGATAAATTTTCTAAGAGTTTTTGCTCAGTGCCTATTTCAACAGCCCCCAACTGCAGTTTGCTTTTGGCCCTGAAGGGACATTATACACCCTTGCCAGGCTACCTGTGGGGGTTCCAACTGCTTTGTCATCCTACGCAATCCCTGCACACAATATCCATGTGGCTTCCACTTCTCTGGGAACACAGGTGGACATTACATTGCTAACTCCTGGCCCCACTACCACTACCAAGGATGCCCAACTGGCCCATTTACTAAGAACATAAAAATCCAAATCTTTCAGAACATTTTGGCTTTGGCTGGCCACCTAGTACTTATTTACAATTTTACTTGTCAATGAAAACCAACAGGTGCTCCTGTTAGTGCCCTCTCAAGATCACGAATAAAATCCTGTGGGACTCTCTTGCCTCACAGGTAGCCAAACACAAGGTGCGATCATACAGCTCACAGATGCTAAGTCCATGGCCAGAGGCCTTGCCAAAGCACCTTGTGCTTAGATCTACAATGGCCTCCCAGTGTCTCACACATGTTCAGAGGTGGGGCCTGGTGAGTGGCGTGGGTCAATGGGAAGGACATGGTCTAGTGTCAGGCTGCTCCCTTCTTGCTCTGCTTCTTGACCACACAGTGAATAGCTGCCCTCCACTGTACCCTACAACCATGACACGTCTGCCTTGAAACCAGTGACCCGTGGACTGAATCCACTGAAACTGAGCCCAGATGAACCTCTCCTCCTTTAAATAGAAGGTGTTGGGTATTTTGTGCCAGTGACAGGAAAGTGACTACTGCATGCTTCTTAGTTCATTCAAAGTTCAGGAGGTTAACAACACACATATTTCACTTTCAAAAAGTATATAATGCTGGGCTTTTAATGGAGACATTTATGAGAGCTTTTATAGACAAAGAACCACTTTAACAGAGACATAATGATGTCCTTGAACAACTCCTTTTCAAATTCCATCCCAACACATAAGTTCATAAAGCCATTTTACCCCAATCTTTAATCTCCTTTTCGTAAAATTTTGGTCTTACCATCTAGGACTGGAGGACGGATTTGGGTTATTGATGTCCCTGGGTCCCCCCTAGTATGGATCAGACTTCACCAGAGAATGTTCTTCCAGGAATAGGTCCTTTGTGCTTATGCTTTGACTCTGTCCCAAGCAAGACTTCTCTCGCCCATTAACTCCTATCCCACAGCTGAGACCAGAGCACAATGTCCCTAGGAACTTACTGAAGGTTCTAGGACCTAGGATGGATAGACCTGAGAGGAGAGTTCAGAGGAGAGTGGGTGAGCTGCTCTTGAGACTCACAAACTCAAATCCAGCCCATCCCTGGGGCTCTTGACTAGTCTCTTCCTTACCCACCATCCAACCACAAAACTCTAGGCCATGCCTGCTGCTTTCATTTTTAGGAGTGCATCTCCCCATTCTACTTGCTCTTACTGGGAGGCTGCATAAGAATAACAGCAGTATTTACTGAGTTGCACACTATGTGTCAAGAATTAGACTTGTATTTTTCATGCTTGATGAATTTAATTCTCTCAGTCATATGGTGACACTGGTAATACTTGCACATTTTATAGGTGGGCTCTGAGATTTGGAAATTTGGCTAAATCCTACACAGAAATTATCTTGCAGGACTAGAATTTAAATCTGTGTGGTCTCACCCTAGATCCTGCATTCTAAAACACTGAACACTGTGACCAGTACTGTGCTAGGAGAAGGTGAGGGCCAGCAATGAGGACAACCAAAGAATTCAACATCCCTGTCCTCCCCAGGCTGGGGCTTACATTAAAACTTACCATGAACTCATCAGGTCCCAAACTAGGGTCTCCAAAGCTTCCTGTGCCCTTTCCCAGTGTCACTGTCATTCATAAAGTCGTCCTACGTAGAATACAGAGACTTGGTTCATCGTTGGTTCTTCTATCACTCTTCCAGCTTGCCATGCAAAAACCTCAGTTTTACAAAATTGCTCCCTATGGCCACTTCTACCCCCTTGTTTCAGGTGCTGGTCCTTTCTCCTAACTGGTCACTCTGCCTTCTGTTTTCTTCCTCCAGGCACTGGATTAATTCAACTAAAGGAAAACAATATCACCACTCTTAACATAAAACAGAAGTGCTTTTCTCTTCTACCTCTCTAGCCATATTTTCCATCTGTGCCTTTGAAAGATGTAGATGACCAGAGCCAAAAAACCCAAGATGGCTAATTCCCCTGTGACTTTATTATGTGGTTCCCTCTCTTTGGGACCCCTACCACCTCACATGAAATCAGGTTAATTAATTCTCCTTTATGTTTAAGCAAGCATCACTTCTGGGAAAAATTTCCTGAACTTTCAAGCTGCTTTGAATAGCCTCTTCCCTTGCTTTATTCCCAGGTACAGGCCTTCATTATTGCTTACTTTCTTACACTGCAGTTAGAGACTCTTCCAGGAGCTATCTATAGAGCTCTGTAAGGATAAGAACTGCATCATTTTTATCTCTGCAACCCATTACCTGAGTTATTGCTGGAGAATGAACAGAGGAATAAATGGAATGATGAGAATCTCTTATTCTACACTAGGCTGCCAAGGAAGATCTCTTATGGGGAAGAAAGGCTTTTGTTACCCTTCAAATAACAACGCATAGCCTCATTTCCAGTCCTTCTTCCTAAGAACAGATAGTACAAAATCCAATTACCTTCTGTGTGATGGCAATGGCAGAGCGAGGAAATGGACATGCTGTGATAAGCGTCTACCTTGCACTTTGTGATAAATATTTCCAGCGTGAGTGGGAAACGGAATCCTCCTCACCTTCTGAATTGTCCTGTACTGCTCTTTTTGAAAATTCTGTCCTCTTTCAGGACAGGAGCTTCATGACCAGAACCATCAATTTCACAATGTCACCTTGGCTCAGAGGACGAATTTAAAGACTTGTTCTCAGGGAGGTGGCCTGACTTGTGTCTGCAGGCCTCGGAGGAGCAGTGATTGTATAGAGATTCTATCAGAGTTTGTGTTAACACAGGTTGAATATTCAGACTGAGTCAAAAATAGCAATCAGACTCAGGGTCTATTTATGAGGTATTCTGAGTAAATACACACAAAAAAATGACATATTCTAACTTTCTTAAAGAAGAGAAATAATGCTGGCAAGATGAATTGGCCATATGTTAGTAGGCTCCCCATTTCCGACGCTTACAGAAATGAAAGTGCTTAATCTACCCAAGGGATCCAAGAAAGTCAACTCAGAACCGGGTTTTTCAACCATCACAATAAGCTGGTTTGTTTACATTTTGTAAAGTTGTGAAACATAAAAATCTTCAAAATACAGAAAACAGGAACACACAGTTCAATAAATAATTATAGGTTAAAGGCTGCAGGAACTGTCTCCCAGATCAAGAAAAGGAGCCCAGCACCCGCTACAGCCTTCACTGTGCCCTCCCCACTCTTATGCTGAAACCCTAATCCTTGGTACGAGACTGTGATGCAACTGGACAAAGGCCCCAAAGAGGTAAAAATCCAACCACGGCAGTAGGGACGCCCCTAATTCCATACGACCCATGCCTTCATAACGAGGTGCAATTTGCATGCACAGAGACATCACCAGTTGTATGTGCGCAGAGGAGAGGCCACATGAGGACATAGACTTGTGAGAAAGCACCCAAGGAGGAAGCCACAGGGGAAATCACCCTGCTGACACCTGGATCTTGGACTTCTAGGCCACACAACCAGGAGAAAATCAATTTCTGTTGGGAAAGTCATCCAGAATGAGTATCTGGCTATGGTAGCTCAAAGCACTTTTGAGTCCTTTTCCAATGACTAGGTTTTCTCTCTGCCTCTGACTCACTTGACTTGAAACATTGGTAAACACGCTCATTCATTTCAAGGCATTTTTTTTGCTACTCAATGAAATTTTATTCAAAACATGAATTATACTACAGACAATTAAGATATTTAAAGTGATAAGAAAGATTCTTGCACTTATAAAACAAAAATAGGTGTCATAAGAACAGGTAGGTATGAAAGAGATCTAGTGAGAGATCATGAGAGCTCAAATGATAATTTTGAAACAAATAAAAACATAGATATTTTTGTGGTGTTTAAAATAAAAACAGATATTTTTGCTATGGTTTAAAAGACAACCATGCTGTTTCCAAGCAATTTTTTTAAAAAAATTTAAAATTAACTGCATTTTAACTGATATGTAAAAACTTAAAAATGTACATATTCATGGGGTAACATGCAATGCGAAGTTTTTTTTAGTTGACAAGTGGAAACTGTGCCTATCGGTTCACTGCGGTTTAACCATCTGCTTGCATCCAAAAAACTTACAGCTCAGTTTTGCTAGTTTTGCAAAGTAAATTTGAATCTGAATGGTTTTAGGCAAAGTGTCCACTCCGTAATTCACAGTAGGCAGTGTTTTCTGTCACCTTCACCTGGTCATTGCTTGGAGCACTGCCCAGTCTTTATCCCAGCCTCCCGGAATGTGCCTCCTTTAGTGGCCAATTATCATTTTAGGAATGACAGTCTGTGCTTGTAACAATCACTCTCCTTCAATTCCCACTGGCTGCAGATGCTAAATGTCAAATCTTTGTTTTTGAATTACAGTGAAAACTGTTTGGGGAATTTTGTGACACTTATTGAAATTGTGTCAACTAGAACTGTCATACACCAAGACAGAAAATCGTAAGTTTTACCAGGGTGAGAGCTTTACTTAAAGTACCAGTTACCCCCAAATCTCTCTCCTACCTGTGTCACACAGAGTCCCAACAGAGAATGGATGGAGAGACAAGTCGAACTAATTCAGGAAGAGTTTATTGACAAAGGAACTCCTTAAAAAAGTAGGAGAAGCCCAAGGAGTGGTGCAGGAGCCTGACGTTGGTAGTGAAGAGAGAAGCCAGCAAGAGGAGAGACTGAGCGAATGTTCTGGAAGAGAATCCTAGAGAGCCATCTTTTTGTCAAAAATTTCAAACACCCTGAGACAAATGCTCAGGAAGGGAGCCAAAGAAAAAGTCTCTGTCCTCACTTTTTTCTCTCTGATATCCTCCTTGAGCACCCCATTGACTGACCCTAATTTGAAACCAGAACACATGAGGACCTGGGGAAGAACACACACAAATAGGTCTCAGGATGAGGGGGAATGGGAGATCTCCAGCCCTAAACCTTGGGTTGGTAGCTTGCGGGAATGCGGATGATGGTTTTTCCCAGCAATTTCATGTTTGAAATGTGACATTTCTCCAAGGAGGACAATGCATGAAAATATACAGTGTCACCTGTAACCCTCCCGGAAGTACAGAACACCAGGATGATCAGAGTGGTACTCAAGGAAAGAAGGAACAGGTATCTTCAGGACTCCCATAAGGCACACAAGCCTCTCAGACATCTCCCTGCCAGTTAGATTGGATGACATTTGAATTTACTAATTTTAACGCTCCTTACACTCCACCACCAAATGACAAGAACAATTAGGAATAAAACAGAGTTACCATCTGGAAGGACTAGTCTGCTTTCTAGGAAAATGGGTGTGGTCTCTTCTCACATTTAGAACCAAAATTAGCTAACCTTAAAGTACAAATCTCCTCTGAAGAAACTGTGTCTTGAAATTTAAATAGGAAAAAGAAATTTTTTAGTTTCTTTTCCGAAAGAATGGCCTAACTGTATCCTATTACTTATAGCACAAAGCCTTAGCTATTTCTAGGTGGTTTTTATTCTGATGGAATTCACTATATTCCTATTTATAGAATTTGGAATTGTGCATAAAGAAGACCCATCCTGAAATCTGGCCAAAAGATCTTAGCTATTGAAATGGCAGAGTTATTACACAAAGAATAATGTATAAGCAGAGAAAACAAAGACAGCGATTCATTAATCTTTCCCCAGGTACTGTCTCACTTGCAGCTTAATGGAAGGATGGGAAAAAACAATGCACTAAAGAATGAAATATCTCATTCAGAGTTATTCTTAAACATTATAGTGAAACAAATCCTTAGAAGATCTAGGATGGAGACCAGGTCCCTAATTTACCTCTGTCTTAAAATTGGAACCCTCACATATTGCTGCTGGAGTGCAACATGGTCCAGCCACCGTGCAGAACAGTTGGTCAGTTCCTCCAAAAGTTAAACATAGAACCACTATAAGAACCATAGTTATATTCTGAGGCATACAGTCAAAACATTTCAAAACAGGACTCGCATAGACACTTGTTTGCCAATGTTCATCAAAGCACTGTGCACAATAACGAAAAGGTAGAAACAACTCGAGTGGCCCTCAGCAGATGAATGAGCAATCAAACCGTGGAAAACACATGCAATGAAATGTTATTCACAGGAAAAAAAAAAAAGAAATGTTATTCAGCCACAAAATGCAGTGAATTCTGATGTATGTTAGAACATGAATGTATTAGCTTTCCATCACTATATTGAAATAGCTAAAGCAGTTAAATTATAAAAAGAAAATATTTATCTTGGCTCAGAGCTTGACATACCAGTCCAAGGTCAGGGCGACTCATGGCTTTGGGCCTTTGATGGCCACGCTGGAGGGTAATGATGGGGAGTGGACAGTGGAGCATCCTGCTCGTCCCACAGTCAGGAAACAGAAGAGAACGAGGAAGCAGCCAAAGTTCCACAAGTCCTCCTCGAGGGTGCTCTGGCCAACAGAACGATCTTCCAGAAGGTCCACAGCATCTCCCAATAATGCCACCTGGGAACCAAGCCTTTAATACACGGACCTTTAGCAAACTGTCAACATCCGAAAGATAGCAATAGATGGACTTGCAAAATGTCCAACTAAGTGAAATAAGTCAGACACGAAAGGACAAATATTGTGTGATTCCTCTCATATAAAACATGTAGAATAGGCAACTCTGCAGAGATAGCAAGTAAATTAGAGATTACTTGGTAGGTAGAAAGGAGGAGGAAAAAAGAGAAATTGTTGCTTAATGGGCATAAACTTTGTGTGATGAAAAGCTTTTGGGAATAGGTACTGGTGATGATTACACAACATCATGAATGTAATTGATGCCATTGATTTATGCACTTAAAGGTAGCTCTACTGGAAATTTTTATGTTATGTTTATCTTTACTACAGTTTTTTAAAGTCTGCATCCCCTTTCTCTTTATTGCATTTCATTTTAACAGAGCACATCAAATGAGCTGCAGAAACACAATATAACGCCATAAAATGGACTCAAATAAAGCCAAACTAATAAGTGAGCATGACAATAAAAGTGAAATTTTCATTTCTGGTTTGAGTTCAAAGCACTAAAGCAACCTGTCTTAGATCTCAGTTATTACACAAGGGGTTTTCATAATGAAATCTTTAGAACATTGAAGAAGGCTTGAAGAGCAGTCTTGTTTAGACTTCCAGCATCTTCTTGTGAAGACCCTGAAACAAACTGTGCTTCCCAACTGGAACCATAATGTCCACAGCCCTGGAGCTCAAACCAGGAGAGGAAGATGAAGGCCAAGTCTGCCTGACAGAGGCGATGGAGAGCAATGCCACCATCTGATTACAGCAGTATTTTTCAAGATACATAACTTTCACTCAGGAAAATTATTTGTAGAAAGATTTTTAAATGGTAATTGTTGACATTTGTAATTTTAAAAGTGATATATTTTTGTTAGGATGACTTTGGAAAGAAAAGAAAAAGCTCAAAGAAGTAAAAATAAATATCCCATAATTTTACCACCTGCGTAGTTTGTATTATGGCATGTATATGCAATAATTACTGTTAGTCAAAATGGTACCATTTTGAAAGAAATCATTTTTTCCTGAAAAGTGTTTGGAAAGACAGATGGCTGTCTACCGTAATGACAGTCGTTATAACAGTGCTGATGTTTCCCAGCCCCACCAGCAAGAGGGCACCAGCAGGACAAAGCCATAGTAGAGAAAATCCTGTTTACTGACTTTTTACAGTGATGGAGATCACAGACCAGAGGACCAGGGACTGTGTCCCCAGAGAAAGGAAGAAACAGCTTTGTGATAGGACTTGAGACAAACAGGACTTCAATAGGGCAGAGCAAAGCAGGGCTGTGAAAGAATCTACATGAGGTGTGGACTGCAGGGTAGACCACGGGTCTCTTCCCCTGGAAACCCCAGAGTTAAGATGGATGACAAATGCTGAGTCCAGGAACCTCTAATCTGTAGCCGTTCATGAGGGCTGGAAGCCCAGGCTGCCTCTCTGTGTCAAAGTGACCAATACCCTCATAGCAAGAACAGCAAAACATTCTTCCTTCTACAATTTCAAAGCTTAAATTTTCTGGCAGTCTATGATTTCAGGAAACAAGATATTTTAGTAAGACAGTAATGGTCCCTGGGAGAAAGGTACCATTGTGATACTTGGTGGCTACAGCAGGACCTTGGGAGAAGTGTCGTCTATTTAGAAATGTGAGCGGCCACCCTGGCCTTCATCCCCTCTGTTGTCCCAGGCTGACGAGTGGCAGGACAACTTTCTGTCTTTTCAGTTCCACATGATTAAAGCTTTTCAGATTTTTTCTCTTTGCTTTTTTAATGCCTAAATTTGTTTCATTTGATCTACATAATTGCAATATTATGTGTCCAATTGTGAGTCAAATTTTTCTATTTCATATTATTTTATTATGATTTTTATTTGATTGCCTATTGTTTTATTCATATCATTTGAATGGCTAAATAACCAACTGCCTTGTAAGTGTACCAAAGATTACTTAAATCCAAGTTGCTTCTTACCCACTTTGACTTCATAAATTTCTAATGTTTACTACGGTAGGTTATATTTTGATTAGCATCTTCATGAGTATAGCTTTTTTGCAAACTGATTACAGGGTGTAAGGTTATGACTATTTTTGAGACTCTAGATATTTCTTTGCAAATTGCTATCCCAAAGGTTATTTCATTCAAGTGATCTATTGAAATTATCATTTGTGGCACCCACTTAAGCACAAGGAATAATTTTCTTTTAATTTATTTAAATTATTTATTCTAAGGTGTTAAAGTGGTATTGGCTTGTTATTTTAATTTGCATTTTAAAAATTATCAGTAAGGTTAAAGATTTCCTCATATTGTTTACTAATTCTAGTTCATTATTCTCTAGCTCATTTTAATAACTTATTGTTAAAATTTTTTCCTTGATTGTGTGTTAGGAAGGTTCAGATGCTTCTCATCAAACCATCTTAGCTCTTTGTCATAAAAACATGTCTTAAACTACTGACTCTGTGTCATGTTAGCAGCAAAATTTTCTTTCTAAGACATAGTTTAGAACAAGCCACTTATTCTTTGAGTTTTTTTAAAGTTCTCTTCAGTGAACCTCACAACATGAAGATGGGGACCAGAAATCTAAATTACTCTGTTTCACTAATCTCCGATTGATGGCTCTGGGTTGTCACGATTGGCTATGAAGTTTGACACCAGTGATTTGTTGCTAATGATAGAAAAACTAGCTTTGGGAAATGGTTTATTTTAAAATTAAATGCTAGAAATTTTAAAGTAATACTGTAACATGGGCACACATCTTCAAGGATTCACTGGTCAGAGCAATGAGCCTGACAACCGCTGGTGCGCTAGAGATGCAAACCATCAGCACCGCAGGTGTGGCAGTTGTGAAGCAGTACGGTGCTTTTCCACAACAGACTCATCTTTTGTATGCAACTTAGATGAATAAAGAACAACTGCTGCGTTAAACCACGGTGCACCCCAAGGTTGGATCAATGAGGAACTGAAGGAAGGAATTCTCAATGCAAAACCCATTACCAGCCAGGCCCGGTTATTTTTCATAGTTACCTTAAAGATTTCTGTGAAGTCTAGAAGACAGTGCTATTGTAGTTGTCTCAGCAGTTTATAATTCCAATTTGTCCCCATCCCACCCTGCCTCAGGTCCCTCACTCTTATCTCTGACTGAAAGGACCTGTGATTTCTCAAGATTACCTTCCTTTTAAAATGCCATTTCCGACTGCCCTCTGAGGTCCTGATCCCAGGACCTTGGAGGAGAACGAGTAGGGCCCCTCCGGGACCCCCACCCGGTCCGCGCGGCGCAGGCACGGATCAGGAAGCAATATGGACTGCCCTCTGAGGTCCTGATCCCAGGACCTTGGAGGAGAACGAGTAGGACCCCTTGCGGGACGGCGCGCGGGCTTGGAATCGGGGACAAACACTAACCCCACCCCACCCCCCCCACCCCGGTAAGCAACCTGCTGTTTTGGAGGTCTGGCTGGATTAATAGCAACCAAGGAACATCAACCAACTTTTGTTTTGTAGATTTGGCCAGGCCTCTGGGCAGCAACCCAAGCATCTCTTTATAGCAGGCAATGTAGCAAATATGGGGGATTCTCTTCTGTCTTGTCTTTTATTATTAATAAAATATTAAAAAAATAAATAAAATGCCATTTCCTTGATTCATTCACAGAGTGACGGGGGATACAGGATCTCCTTGGCCGAAAATGCACTTTGGAAAAACACATGGCCTAATAAAGATGATGACCAAACTGTGAAAGGGCTGTTTCCCTTTTGTGCTGGTTCTCAATGTTTCTCATATTTGATGTCAGACTTCAGAGCTGCCCTGTTCAAATGCTGTGCATATTCTGAGTGTCGAATGGAATAACCTTCGAGCTTGGGAGCGCTGAGAGCGTGATAAGAAGATAAATGAGGTCTGAGTTCACGGAGGCCGGTGGGTGACAGCGCATCTCACTCTGTGGATGTGTGCAGCACCGTGAATGTTTTTGAATCACTTCTCCCAACTTCAATATTTTAATACAGATGGGCCAGTTTAAAATAAGCATCCAAGTGAATCTTAAAGGAGAAAGCAGGAGGAGAAGACATCAGAAAGAAACAAAACAAGCAGTCAGAAGTCTGCAAGAGATGGGCAGGGGAAGGTCTGTCCAGTGGTCTTTATTTTCTTAACTTTATTGTAAGAGTGTTTTAAAAAACGTGTATGTATTCAAGTTGCTCAGTGTGGTATTTGATACACAGATGCGTGGTGAAATAATCCATGTAATCAAATTAATCAATATAATCATCCCCACGTATGGTCACTGTTGGAACGTTTTAGGTAGACTCTCAGCAAATTTCAAGTAAACAATACAGTTTCATCAACTCTAGTCACTATGCTGTTTATTAGATCCCTGGAACGTATTCATATCAAAACTGACATTGTGTAGCCTTTGAACTGTGTTTCCGTCAATTTCCCAGCTGTCAGATCTCTCTGCTAATATCACACAACACCCTCAGAGCTGTCACTTTTCCCTACTCTTTTTTTCTGTATCTCCTTCCTGAAAAATTGGACTTCACCATGCCTTCAAGATTGAATTTAAGGGGTTTGGGATTTAGCTCAGCAGTGCAAGTACTTGCCTGGCAAAGTGCAAGGTCATGAGCTCAATTCCCAGTACCAAACATAAATAAATAAATAAATAAAATTGGTTCAAAACAAAAATTGAATTCAAGTTGCTTGTAAAAATTGCTGTAAAGATTAGTTAAGCAATTGCAAGATTCGCTTTCTTTAATTTCACATATTTGTTTGAAGTAATAGAGACCACTAATATGAGTCAAGAGCAGTGATAATCTTTAAGTAAATCAAAATAGCCAGGTACAGATTCAAGAACTGTAGTGTCTGCTCACATTTGCTTCTCATTCTAGTCAAAGGAATAAAACATTACAATAGAGTTGAAATCCTCTTAACTCTCATCTCCAAGTCTTGGTGCTTTCCTTCTCCCAAAGAGACAGCTATTATGACCTTATTTGTTTGTATATTTGTAGTCTGTTTTGGTACAAAATTAGTTTTTAAAAAAATCTGTGCATGTCAAAATGCACTATCTTACACATATATATTATCCTGTTCATTCTTTTTAACTGTTAGTGGTGTTCAGATCTACTTATCTTTTTTGACACATATCTTGAGTTTTAAATTTTTGTTATTAAGAGAAGTTTCAATGAAATATCCATGTACCTGTTTCCTTGTGTTTACACACAAAAGATACTTCTCGAGTAGCAGGAAGAGGTGCAATTATTAGGTTGTTGATTTTTAAATTTATTCAACATGAACACGTTTTTCTCTACAGGAATGATATCAATGATATACCACCTCCCAGCAGTGATTGTAAACAGCTACTTTTGATTTAAATTCTGTGATTTAAATTCTGCCAATCTGAAGTATGTGCAGTTGTTTTAATATACATTTTTCTACTTAAGGTTGGGTGTGGTGATGCATACCTGTAATTCCAGCACTTGGGAGGCTGAGGCAGGAAGATCACAGCAAATTTGAGGCCAGACTGGGATATAAAGTGAGTTCAAGGGCAGATTGCACTCCAAGTTGAGACCCCCATCTCAAAAACAAAACAAAACAAAACAAAACAAAACAAAACACTAATTTTCTACTTAATAAAACAGTTGGTTGTCTTTCACACATTTATTCGCCAGATTTTGCCTTCTGAAAATGATCTATTCACACCCAAAGATCCTCCTGGGAGGAGTGAGTTTTCTACTTGCACTCTGCAGGAAACCAGACCTCAGAGGAGCCAAGAGATTTGCCTGGGTCATAGAACTAATGAGAACCCCAAGTAGGATTTCAGCCTTGGTGTCCTGGTTCAGTTCATCCAGCACTTGACTCTTCTCAAGACGCCCGTCAACACACCCCACATTTCTTCTGATGTGGGAAGCCTGTCTGAGAGGCCTCCTGAAGAAAGCGAAGCAGCCCACTCCTACAAGGTCCAGTCTGAGCATTTGCTGAGGAGCTCTGCCCCAAGAGGATACTCAGCGGGGCCTGCAACTCCTTGGGAATTTGAAGGCATTTTTCTTTCCAGCCAAACCTCACAGCACGCCTCTGATGTATGGACTTTTAACAGCATTGGTTTACATGCGAGGGTTATACAATGTGCCTGATGAGACCAGGCAAGGAAGCGCAAAAGCAAGGAAAGCATTTAAAATTCTGGATTAGAGGAAGAGCAATGAGATTTGTTTAAAAAGATAAAGTAAAAACTTGTTGCAGCAGATGAAAATAGTGTTGAAAAACGGTTTTTTCCTTCTCTCCTTTCTCCCAGAGTCAGCTTTTGTAAAACCACAAAGCAGTGTATCTGTGAGGGATTTTCAGAGCATCCTTCTGAACCTATTGTCTTTCTTTGGTAAAGAAAGTGAGGTCATTATTGAATTTATAGGAATCAGGTAATCCTAAGACTCCACTGGCAGAAACCTGAGCTGGGACGGATGGAGCGGCAGAGTTGGTGCACATTTTAAAGCCTGAAGAAACTTCACCTTGTGTTCCTTTCAGTTGAACTTTCTGTAACAAGGACTTTGAGTTAACAAGAAGCCCAGCTACACTAGAGATCTAAACAAAGCAGACACACCGAGATCTAACGAGTCTGAGCTTGTGTGTGTGTGTGTGTGTGTGTGTTGTATCTATCTGTCCATTGACCTAGTGTATTTTTTTGGCAGACAGTTGTTTAACCTTAGTCTTTTTGGTTTTCTGGTAATAAAAATCCACTTCATTCTGACCCAACCTTTCTAATCTTAATACCTCCCTTATCAGGAGGCTGATTTCTCCCTCACTCCATCTCCTCAGTTGCCAAAGCTGCAGAGCAGTAAGAAGGCCAAGCATGACCACTAGAAGGAAGGGAATCCGATGTAGAGAGAATTCAGTAAGAAAGATGAAAAAGAGAGAATCCAATTTGTCAGATTCTAGCAGCTAGTGAGAAAACAAAGAATGGAAAAACAAAGCTATCCGTGGTGGGATGGGATCCTGTGTCCTCCTAGTTAGCCAGAGTCATGGAAAGAGGGAGAAGGAGACTAGAAGTGAAGGGCAGAGGGCACTGCCCACCTGCCACTTGAAAGTGTGGGAGAGGTCATCTCACAGGCGATGCCCACCACCTACAGAGCTGGCTGGACAGTGGGCCTGAGCTTGGCTCTCTCAGTCCTTTTCCAGATTCCAGATGGAATGGTTGAGATCCCAGAATCCACTGAATGCCCTCAACGGTATTCAGCCATCAATGTCTGGCTGCACATTTGCTGGAGGAGATAGATCATTATCCTTAAGACGGAAGGCTCGGCAGCTGAGTGATATACCCTTAGCTTTGGGGACACAGCCAAATGTCAAGGCTCAAAGCAGGAGTGAGGGCTGCAGAAGGGGGGAGTCATAGATTTATTAAAGCTTTGGAACCACAAGACAACACATCTCAGGCTATTTTGTGGTTCAGCAAAGGACATCAGAAGGCCACCAAATGGATAGAAACCCTCCCCCTTCCCTGGGAACCCTCCCACTTCCCAGACACAATGTTGTAGAACAGCAGCAAGGGGGAACCCAACCCAAAACCCTAAAGCATCCACAGTGCTTGAGTTATCTGCAGAGACTCTTCAAATTGTAGGATTGTACTGTTCATTGGATATGCCCAATATACTGTGTTCCTATCCTTCGGGGGACCTTGTAAGAATGATCAGAACAATTTTCATGTTGGTTTGCTTATCTGATTGCAACGTAATAATTTTTTAATGCAACAACCTTAATTTTCAAGGAAAGGTGAAGAATTGAAATGGTTCCAGTGAATGCTTGAAGAAGTTACCAGAAATTCTAGAATTCTCCCCATCTCCTGCCCTCTTACTATGCACATGGCCCCATGTGTGGTTCTCAGAGGAGAGTATTTTTTATTTTATCTCAACTTCAATCCTAAATTCACAGGGTCCTAGAAAACAAATATGGCTGCTGGAGTCAGGGGTCAACCCAGTGGGTGGGGGGATGGTTGTTAAAGAAACGAAATCACTGTCATCACTTCTGCCAGCCCTTTTCTTCTTAACTTAACATTCTGGTCTATCATTAACTATTTCAGGAAAACATTTTATGTGTATGCATCAAATTCATTCTATTCTTGTTATTTAGTTTTTTGTCCCATATATTATTTAGATAATATAATGGTAAGTATGCTTTACTTAAATTTTTGTGTCACCTCTTGCTTCTTTCCTTAGAACAGTTTCACAGAAATGAGATTACTGATTCCTAGGGATCTAGAATATGTGTATCTAATAGTGAAAAATGCCTAAATTAACCTTGTTTATAAAATATCATTAATAAGTACAATGATCCTTGAAATCGATTAACCCAAATATTCTCTTACGTACATTTTCAAATCATTCCATTGGTTAAATTACTGTATCATCTTTAAATCATTACCTTTTAATTTAATACAAATTGATGTAACTTTCTTTTTAATTTTTTTTTAGTATTTTAGATCTGTAGTTATTTTTTTAAGTATTTTAAGTCCCCAAAGATGAAGTTGTTGGCTAAGGTACTTTTTAAAATCTGGAAGTAATTTCTTTTTATTTCTAGACTTTGCTACAGATAGCTGCTAGTGCAATGTTGCAGTAGTCAAGTCTGTCAAGATGCTTAGCTTCGGAGACAGCATCTCCTGTGAAAAAACATTACCTTATTTAAACACGGAGGAGTTTTTGGCACCTAAGAGTATAAAAGATTCACACACTTGAAAGCAGGAGTGCTTCCATACCAGCCACAAAGCTCTTACAAATCCCAGGGGAGCACTATGTGTGTCAGAGGGAGTGAGCAGTGCCATCGGTGGACTGGTCCCTAGTGCGTGTGACAATGCTGTACCTGCGCTCACACCTTCTCTTCCCAGGGAGGCAGGCATCCTGCCTTATTTATCTTGCTTATTTTTGCAACGAAGTGGGAGTTCAGTGTGCAGTGCTGAACTGGTGCATAGAGCCATGGGAAGTGCCGGAAAAGGACGGTGGGGACGTGGGCACAGTTTTACAAGGAGCTGAGCTGCTGCTTGACCACACAGAGGAAACCTCCTCAAGGAGAAAGGGGAGTGAGTGACAAAGCTTCTCAGCAATGTCCTTGACCTCTGATCCCCTTGGAAAGAGTCACTGTGAGTTGCCGTAACTAATAGGGTTGGTAGAAACCAAATCTCCTCCCAAGCCCCTGCTCTGCTTTTCCGTTGCCAAATACAGATTTGCAGGCTGTATTTTCTGATTTGTGAAAATGGTAAGTGAAGGTCAGGATTCGATGGTGCAATCTTTAATCTCCGAAGCTCTATGCTTCATCTGTAAGGTGGGGGGACAATAGCCCTGGCCCGGGTGATGGAAGGAACAAAGGAGGGACACATGGAGAGTGCCCAGCCTGGTGCCAGACCCTCAGAGCCAAGGCCTAGTGACCTCAGGAAGGAATAGGGCTCAGGTTGGCCATTTTTATGCATTCAAATCTTGTGAAATCTCATTTTTTTTTTGCGTTAAAACCCTACACCCACTCAACAGAAGGTTGATCAAAATTGCAAATACTGTATCATTTGATGTTTATTGTCTAAAATTCATGAAAAGTGTTCTTTTCAGAATTTCTCCCAAGGTAGGATGAAAATCTCTAGAACAGGGAAGTACCCAAGGAGTATTTCCTGGCACCAGCCCTTCTCAGGGACGCGCCATCCTTCTGCTTTGTTTCCACATAGATGCTTTGATGCTGCTGCATAGACACATAGAATTCACCCTATTTTTAACAAAATATAAAGAGAACTATCTGCTCTTCTTATCTTTTTAGCAGCAGCATATCAGCTATTCCACGGAAAGTCTGCATCAGTCTTTCTTAGTAAACTATAAACCTGGGCTTTGGAGGTTAATAGTAGTGGCGATTCTGCTCTTAGTGGACCTGCCGAGGGCAAGATAGGAACTGGACAAGGTTATCCAAGGTCCCGCTGGTCTCGACTCAGCCTTTGATGCCACAGGCTGCTATCGAGTATGAGGTAAGCTCTTAAATTCAAAATATCACCCCAACTATCGATTGATGGTAATAGAGAGCTGCTCCTTATCAGTGTGAATGTCTGGCTCTCTGCGAGCATCTTTTCTCGGGTCTGATAACAATGTTTACTGAGATTATTAAGGGCTTGCCCTGACTGCCTTGACACAAAGAATTTCAGATGAGTTTTTGAACGAGCTGAATAAGACAATAAGCATCCCTCCATGCACTGACAGCAACATGATTCATTGTCACACAACAGTAGTTATCTTCACAGACCCCGGTCCTTCTGTCTATTTATAGTACAAATAGAAATAAGAGCTACAGCTCACTGTTTCCAAAGCGAAAGCTCTAATTTATGGAAAATGATATTTAACTTTTTTTTTGCAAATATAATTCATTCAGTTAAGTAAAGGTACATTTTGCAAGTATGAAAAGTATCTAATAGAAGTTATGTCAATTAAATTTTAGCCCTCTGAGAGTACATTATTAGGGATTTTTTAATGGCATGAGAAAGACTTGCTAGCACTTTTTTGTTTTGTTTTTTTATTTTTTATTTTTATTTTAAAGAGTATATAACAGAATAAAACCCATCAAAACAAACTACTGTAAGAGATATAGGACTTCAAAACATTATGAAATCAATAGTAGTTACCATAATGCCCCTTGATGTCTTCAAAATAGCTGCGGATAACTTCAGACATAGTAAAAGTCAAACAGAATAGATTAGAATAGAAACAATAAAAACAAAACAATGAATGCAATAAAGGATTTCAAAATGAGCCAATAGTAAATCCAAAATTGCTACCATAATATATCTTGCTATCCTTGAAATAGCTTCTCCTGCCATCAGATTTAACATAATCAAGCAAAACAAAAGAGAATAAAACCCAACCCAAAAAAACAATGAAAATGATATAGGACCTCAAAACAAGACCATAGGGAATCAACAGTGGTTGCAACCCTCAGAAGAAGATCCCCTCTAGATGACACACTGCTTAGTGATATCTTCTGAACCTATGGTCAGACCACTGGCCCTAGACCTGCAATGTTAGTGAAACACCAAAACATCACAGGCATCCAATTGCATTTCACCTCCATAGCTATCATCACAGCCTGCGTTTCTCTGGATAAGCTGGTCGCTTCCTGGGGGAGGGGGCTGGTACTTCTTGTTGGCCAGCCGGCACAATGGAAGGGGCTGGGGTCTAGATGTTCCCAGTCCAGATTCAAGGAAAGTGTTTCTAAATCTTGGGTTCTGTTTAGAAACTTTGAATATTATGTTTAATACATATAACCAAATATATACAATTTATTGATGAGACATAAGCATTGCATTCAGTTTTTATGTTTTATGAGGACATGTTTGCTGGCACTGGTATATGTGCATAACACATCTCAATTCTTTTTTTCATCTTTCTCTCCTCTTCCCCTCTTCCCTCCATCTCTTGATCTCCTTCCTGTTTAAAAAAGGTATATTTTCCTACTTCCTATTATCAATCTTTTATTTTGCTCTTTATTTGTATTTCAGGCTTCTCATATAAGAGAAACTATGTGATATTTAAACTTGTGTGTCTCATTTAGTTCACTTAACATTATGGCCTCAAGGTGAACCTATTTTCCTTCATACACCTCAAGTGTATTCTTTTTCGTGGCAGAGTGGCACCTTCATTCTGTAAGTGCCACATTTTCTTTATCCATTCATCAGTTAATGGATATATTCTAAGATTTAGCTACTATGAGACATGCTGCTATAACACGCTGGCATCACTGTCAAATGATGTCTACAATTCTTTCAGGAAGATATTTTTTTAATGAGTCTACTTGTAACCAACATGGCAAAATGGAACTTTTTGCTTTGTTTTTTGAGACAGGCTTTTCATACGCAGTTCAGGCTGGCCTTGCACACATGACAATCCTCCTACTTCAGCTTCCCAAGTGCTGGGAGTCCATGCAGGCCCCTGCAGGCCTGGTTTACAGAATGGAGCTTTAAAAGTCAGACTTTCTTCCTTCAGAGTCAAGTGGTTTCTCCAAACTCCCTCAGGCCTGGGGCATAAGCACCACTCCCTCCTCTCCTCAGTCCGGTGGAATGGACAGAATATGCGGAGGTTGGCAGCAGGTAGACCCCTCCTCCAAACCTCCTCACACTGCAGGCATAGCCACCGCCCCCTCCTCACAGCCTAGTCAGTGATGGCGAACCTTCTGGAGTTTTCAGTGATAACAAAGAGCCCACAGTGACATGCGAGCCCACATTCACCACCACTGGCTAGATAACGGGAAAGAATATGCGGATGCTGGCCTGGGGGGCTTGGGCCCAGGTTCATTTCCTTGGGGAAGGGAAGGAATGAGAGAAGACTGAGCAAGCCTGAGCTGTCCACTGTCTCATTGTATCCCCTGTCCCTGCTGTCCTTCGCTATAAAAGACCCTTCACACACCTGCGCAGGGTGAAAGGGTGATGGGAGGTAAATGAGGCTCCTTCATCTCCTCAGATGTAGTGTGGAATAATTTCCTTTTCCTTTCAACTAGGTCGGCGATTAGGGCTGGCGCAAACCAGTAACTAAGTGGGTGGAGTGTGTCAAGACTCCTAAGGACCCAGAGGACGCGCGCAGAATACAGGACCCAAAATGGCTCCAGGGCTCCTGAGCACTGTCCACTGAACCCATCAGAAAGTGGTATTTTCAATCCCTCATTTGAACCTGGCACTGTTTGCAGGACCAATCAGAAAAGTGCTACTTTTAGTCTTTTGCTTATCTCTGGCAGGAAACCAGATGAGTCTTTTGATAGGAAATTTTAAATCTGGCACCAGGTAAGTGAGTTTTTGATAGGACAGCTGCCCCGATGCCTTGTTTGCCTGAAGGGAAAGCCGATCCAGTGATATTGGAAACAAATGACCCCTCTGCCTTATCCTCCAGGCAGCTGTGAGTCTCTTTGCCAGCCCGCTCTTGCCCTGTACAGCTACCTCTTTTCTTCCTTCAGTCAATGTACGCTTTCACTGCCTTTCTTATGTTCCTTGTCCAGTTCTTTATCCAGGACACCAAGAACCTGGAAATGGTCCCCAGGGACCCATCATCGGGTAACATTTTGGACAGAGAAGAACAAAACAACATAAGTGCACAGGCCCAAGAGGGTCGTAGCACATCAACTCTCTTGGGAACTGGGACCTGGCCACACAGTGAGGAGACCTCTGCCCCAGGACTAAGCTGGCCAGTGCCGAGTTTCGCTTGCCTTTGGATTTTTAAAAATAGTCTTACCACCCTCGAATCCATCTCTAAACTAGACAGGATTCACATTTGTTTTATGAAGATTGCCACACAATACTTTACAGTTCACTTTTCCACTCGGTTTTGCTGCTATGATTCATCACAACTGTGTCTTCCAGCTAGGACTCATTTGTGTCAGCAGCTCTGTACTGTTCCACTGTGTGAACATACTTGGATACATGGAGCTATTCTTCTGTCTGCACACATTTTGATTATTTCCAGTTTTTGTTTGTGGGTTACTACAATGCTTCGGTCATCGTGTTTTAACAATAAAAGATTTTTTTCTGAGCAGCAATCAGTGTTTTGAATTGTAGTAATTCTTAGAGGTGTGTGGTTTGGTGTTGGTATCGTTTTGTTTATAATTCCCAAATGACTTAGGTGGTAGAGTTTCTTTTCATGACATATTTTTGTATGCTTTTTTGCTATCTAGATATTTTGGGGAGGTGTGTGTTCAGTACTTTAACTTAGTTTTAATTGGGTGTTTGTTTTCTTATTGTGAAGTTCTAAGGATTCTTCGTATATTTTGAATTCAGCTCTTTTAAAAGATACATATTTTGCAAAAATCTACTTCCACTTGTAGCTTATTTTTTTATTCTTGCATCAGTATTTCTCAGAGGAGCATGCAGTGATATCTCTTCTCTCACCTCTAATATTGGAGATTTGTGTGGCTTTATCTAGAAATATATCAATCTTATTAATCTTTTCAATGTGCTAGCTTTGTGTCACATTCATCTGTCTTTTAGGTCATTGATCTCTACTCTGCAAATATTTCTTCTTCTTTAGGTTTCCATTGTTTTTTGTTTCACTTGTTTCTTAAGATGAATGTTGAAGTCATGGTTTTGACTCTTCTTTTCTTATGTTGACAGTTAGTGCTATGAAATTTCCCCTAATTTTGCCTTAGCAGCATTCCAAAGTTTCTGATAGACTTTGTATATGACAGTTTAGCTTTACTGTATCAACTTAATTAACTTGGAAACCACGCTGGAGATTAGTGGAACACATTCTCTGTGTGTGCATGGGTGTGGCATGCAGACCTGACCTTAAGTAGTATACTTGGTCCCTTGTCTCTTCCTCTCTGTTGTTGCTTCTCTGCTCTGCTTCCCATCCTCATAAAATAAGGAACTGTGTTCCACTACACCTTTCCACCATAGTCATCCTGCCTTGATGTCTGTTAACCACGTACCAAATCTCCTGAAACCATGAACTAAATTAAACCACTTCTCCTTTAAGTTGTATCAGGTATTGTGTTCTAGCTATAGAAAAGCTGATCATTACAGAAAACTGTCACCACAGTGCCGCTGTTGCTTTGACTATATGTGACTGCATAATTTAGAAGCCTTTGGAGCTAGCTTTTTAGCGGTGTTTAGGAAAGTTTGTGTAAGTAGGTTGGCAAAGCCCTAGGATATATAAGAAAAGATTTATGGGTGATTCTAGTCAGAGTTCATAGGACCAGAACTTTGGCAATAAAGGTCAGGCTGCCCTTGGTGGTCGTTCAGGAGCTGTGTCCTCTCACAGAGCCTGTGCAGAAGGGGGCCTGCTTACATAGAGCTTCCCCCTCCAGAACAGCTTCCCCTTTACATCGAGCCAATCCCCAAGGAGTCTCCCTGAAAAGTACTAAAAGCCCGGCATCCTTTAATGGCACTAAATAGCACACAAGGAGCAAGTCCTTACTCAAGTTGGCTCAGTGCCTGTTAAAGAAGTCAGCATCTGAAGACGCTAAAACTTCGGGTGATAAACACCAGACTAATTCACGTGAGCCTTGTGAAATGGAAATGGCCACTGAAGAGAGCACAAAAGAAAATTTCCCAGGTAAAGATGACACAGTTGAAGAATAAGCTTCACCATCGCTTTTCTCCCCACCAGCAGAAGAAGGAGAAGCAGAATCTGAAACCACCCTGGCTTCGGCTCCTGTTAGCGTGATGGTAAATGAGTGAGTCTCAGGAAATTGATGAAGATGAAGGCATCCACAATCACAATGAAAATGACCTAAGTGCCAGCATGTCAGAGGGTAGTGATGATTCTGGATTGCTTGGGGCTCAGCTGATTTCCCAAGAAATGAATGCAAAAAATGCTAAGGAAGCCCTGGCTGTCAGAGTAGCAATGAAAGATTTTGTTCGTATCTCCTGTGCTCGACCTTTTAGAAAGGAAAAGGTCACAGCAAACACCTCCATTGTCATTTAGTTAATGCGTACTTCCTTGCAAAAGCTGCGAAAGGAAGGGAGTAATTAAACTTTGGACAAGGTTACAGTTTTTAGTTTGTAAGAGCGATCACATTTCATATTCATTTGTAGTAGTAGACAACTTTTTAAGATTGCTTTAATTAGCATCCTATGCTAATGACACTTGGTGTTTCTGGTGAATTACACCCATTATACAACCCCAGTGACATTTTTTTTTCTTAGGACTTTTTGTATGCTTATCGATGTACAAATTCTAGTCAACCCAAAAATCTGGGGTTAGTGGACTAAAATCAGCAGACCTGAATCTGTTAGCTGATGTGTTCACTTGAAAAGAGAAACTGCAGATGGCATAATGTCATCTGCTTGCTCTGTCCAGCTACAACTCATCAGTTTTTCTCTCCATATCCGTCTTCTGTTTCACTTTACTTTATTGTCAGTTTCTTGCTTAGCCCTATAAAAATTGGTGTAACAGCAAATTACTTGAATGTGCCTGCTTTATATGAAGTTAGCACTTCAAGATTTCTTTAGAGATGAGAAAAGACATTTAAACTGAAGACAAATTCTCTCAACTGGACACTGTATCATTCAAGGTATTTACTTCCTGATATTTGATCAATAATTCATGTCTGTGAATTAATCATCATAAAACTGTGATTTTGGTAGGTTTTTAAACTTTTTTTTTTTGTACTGGGGATTGAACACATGACCTCACATTTGCCAGTCAGGCACTTACGCCGCTGAGCTAAATTCCCAGCCCTTTGGTAGATTTTTAACCCCCCAGTTCATCTAATTGAGTGACAGATGCCCCTACTATACTTTACTGATGAAAATGCAGTGGGCCCTTGGCTTATGAACTCAATTTTCTCACGACGACTGGTTGTAACTCAGGTTGGTTGTAAGTTAAGATGATTTTTCTCATAAGAGATAGCGGAAATACCTATAGCGCCTGCTGAACCTCCCAAAGTACCCCTTAACTAAACTTGTCATAATAGAAAAGGGTTGTATAATGTGTATAATTTACCAGAAATGCCAATAATTTTCCTAGTATATTCACCAAAAAGTGATAAAATATACCTAGTTTAACAGAAACAACAATTTCATACTGTGCTCACCATTCAAGTTGACGTCTTTGGCTTGCAGGAAGGGAGGATGAAATGGAAGGCGGTTATTGTGTGGAAGGAGAGTCCCCTTCCATAGGAACATCTGGAATCTAGCTCTCTGTGCCCTTTCTCTCCTTGGGAGAGTCTGTAGCTCTCTAGGGTCTGCTTCTGGCTCACTAGGTCTCAAACTTTTCAGAACTAAAAACTGATATTAGGTTGTCGGTTTCTGTCTTTTCTTTGACACCGTCCTGTATTATGACATTGTCATTAAGCAAGTGATTGCAACGATTGGCTTTTTTCTGTCTGAATGGGTCTTCTCTACAAATGTTTGTAGCACTATCCATTTTTTCAGGATTTCCTTTATTTCAGAAGGACAAATTTACTGTGCTGGTTATTGATATTCCCTTCCTCTTCAGAAGCTCCTCAGCTGCCATTCTCTGTTGCTCACCCAGAAGTTGCTGAAATTCCTCTGAGTGCTCCTCCACCAGTTCAGCTTCACCACTGTCTAACTCCAAGCCTATGGACTCTACTCTAGTGACAACAGCATCAATCACAGCGTCAGTTGAAGGCTCTGGTTCCTCTACACAGCCTTCAAAATCTCTCTCCTGTAGAATTTCAAGTCACACTTTCTTCTAGGCAGGTCTCAGTGCCCTTAGAGAGACATTGACCCAGGCTTTCTCAGTAAACCACACACAGGAAAGGTTGTTGTGATGTTTCTTCCAGAACTCTTTTAAGGGTTAAATCTGTATGTGAGACCATCTGGAAGCACTTTAGGAATAGTTCCTTGGTGTTTTGCTTCTTAAAGTTAGCTATAAACTGCTGATTCATAGGCTGTATAGAGGAGTTGTATAAGGTGGGAGAAATTCAACTAGAACCCTGAGAATTCTTCAACTAATTCTTCCAAATCTTGTGGCTGAGCAGAAGCATTGTCCATGATGAGGAGAGCCTTGAATGGTAAACCTTTGCCCTATAAATATTTCTTATCAGTAGGACAGAAAACCTTCCTGATTCACTCAAGAAAAGACACTCTTACTACCTAGGCTTTTGCATTAGATCTCCACATGACCCCTGGTCTATTCTTAATGACTTCATGTTTGCTGAATACTCTAGGTTCTCAGAGTGATAAACCAAGAAAGGCTTCATCTTGAGGTCACCACTCACATTGGCATGTATCAATATGTTTAGCTTATCCTTCATAGGCTTGTGGCCTGGCATTTTCTTCTCTTCCTGGGTAATGTATGTGTTATGGTTTGTGTCTAAATGTCCCCTCAAAGCCTCATGCAGTCATGGGGGCAGGCTTCTAAAGTTTGTGAATGATTCATGGTCCAATGCTGGGACTATGGGTAAGAGTGTTACACCCAAGTGGGTGTGGCCTATATCCAATATAAGCAACAGAAAAAGTCTTGTCTCCATGTTCCCCTATTTTTGCTCTTGTTGCTTTTACTGTCTTCTGCTGCCATGAACTGTTGCCCTCTCACATGAACCACCCTGTTTTGGACCCAGCAGATAATGCACTGAAACCTCCACAAACTGTGAACTAGATAAACCTTTCCTTCCTTCATTTTGAGTATCAGGTATTTTGTCTCAGCAATGAGAGAAAAGTGTCCAAGACAGTATGCTTTCCTGGGCATTTTCTTCCAAAAGAGACCAGTTTCATCAAAGTTGAAAACTTGATGGGAGCAAAAGCCATTTCTCTGTATCATCATTTTGAGATGTATTAATTTTCACCAGCCCTTATATTAACACTGGCTGCTCCACCATGCCTGGTTGTGCTAGGAACCTCAGTTCTCACTTTAAAATTGTGAAACTACTCCTTACTGGCACAAAATGTCACTGGATTTTCCTGCATAAGATCTGCATTTATAGCCCTGGCTTTTCACAAATTATAGACTCAGATAAGCAATAACCTGCCATCTGCCTTTCATTTATCCACACTAACAATAGCCTTTCTACCTCATTTAACACTGTTGATCATGACTTACTCATTTGAGTAACACTTTTAGTAACACTAGCTTCCTTATACAAATCTTTTCCCTGTAAGATTTTCAAGATGATGGATTTTGACATGCTGTACATATTAGTGAGATAGATCGCACAAATGCCACGCTCATATTTCTCCACAATTTCCTTCTTCTTTTTTACTGTGATTGCTTTTTTCCCCCTTCCCTTCCTTCTTTAGCTTCTTTTCTAGCATTTTGGAGCCATTTTGATAACAGTTATCATAGTGATTATATAAAGCACTGACTGAAATCATGTTCACAAATGTACGCATCCGGGCTCAGACTGATACCTACTTATGTTTATATATGTTTTTATGGCACTGCCAATGTTTGTTTACAACCACACAAGTGGCCAGTATTTGGTCCTAAGCTAAATGTAAAATTCCAGTGGCAACCCAAGTTGATTCTATGTGAGGTCAGTCATTACATGAGAGTCCTCTGTACTGACTTGTAGTTTGATTTGTGCTCTACCTTTTGCCTCATGGATTGCATTTTACCTAATCTTAGTTTTGCATTTATTTTGCTTTACTTCCCAGCAAGATTTTATACTTATGCTCCTTCTTTCCTAGAAATTCTTGCTTCCTGTCTTGGTTATTTTTTTCTTGTTGTTGAGACAAAATACCTGACATCCAAAATGAGAAAAGGAAAAGTTTATTTAGTTTACAGGTTTTGGAGGCTTCAGTCTATACTCAGTTGGCTCCAAGGCAAGGTGGTATAGCTAAGGGGCAGCCACTCATGGTGGCCACAAGTGGCATGAGTGAAAAGAGCAAAAAGGGAAAGCATGCCTCTTTCCTTCCTTCATACTGTATGCCAGCTCTGCCCCTGGGTGGGTGCAGCACTCACACCACCAATCCCAGTGCTAGACAACAAGCCAATCACAAACACTAGATTCAGCCACCTCCATGACTACATGAGGCTTGGGGGACATCCAAACATAAACCATAACACTTCCTTAACAATTCATAACGTTGTATTTCTCCTGGTTGTTTGTATTCTCTGTATTTCTTCTCAATTGTAATGGTAAGGTCTACTCTCTCTTCCTTTTTCTTATTTATTGATGTTCTTTAGAATTTTTCTCTTCTTAACCCATTCTCCATGGGCCATATCATCTACTTCCTTGAGTCTAAATTGAAACTGTATAATTTTGTCTATCCAAACTCTTTCTCCTGAACCCAGACCCAGGATTCTGTCACTGATGATTAGATAGATCCATTTGGGTATCTTCCATCGCATTAAACACATTATGCTCAAAAATAGTCTTCTCTTTCCCAGTAAATCTGTTCCTCTACCAGTTTTCCCTCCAGAAATATGACAGAATTATCCATCTCAATCCTAAAGCCAAAAAATCTGGAGATGCTTTTAACTCTCCCATTTCCCACAGCCCCTGTATGGCTCACCCACATTTTAAATTTTTAACATCATCAATTATTGATCTATACCCTAAAGGGAGGTAGGGAAAGATGAAAGCTGTGACTTTGGTCCTAGTTTTCACCCCACCAAAGCTTATACTCTGCTGAAACAGTTTTTCTCCACTTTTTCTTCCTTCACCATTGGAAATGTTCTCAGTGATTTGGGAAGTATTTAGCTACTGATGTCCCAGAAGTTCAGCAGTCTCAGGGTCTCTGTGAACAAAGCTGAAGGGCGTGACCCTTCTTCCTCCACCTCTGATCCCATGGTTGTAGCTACCACAGTCTGTGTGATCACCTCCACAACATGGAGAAGGTGCTTCATCCTGTGGCACTGGAAAAACCACAGCAACACCTGTCAGTGTCTAGCACAGGAAAGAGACTATGAGTCGTCCTCTCAGATTCCTAAAGCCTATTAAGAGGGCCTTTCCTCCCAGGGCCATAGCAGATCCTGAGCAGCTTTTCCAGAGAAAGTTTCCCCTCAACTACGCCAGGGCTGTTTCTCCTAGGAGTGAACCTGGGCTTCTTTTCCCCTTCCCGTGGGACCAGAACCAGAAATGCCTGCTTCCTCCCTCAACATAACATTGCCTTGTATGGAGGCTTCAAAGCTTCTGTAACCAGTCGGCTGCACTGAAGGGTATTTAATTGTTTGAAACTTTCAGAAAGAGTGGGGCTGCAACAAACAATCCTATGTAAGCATTTATCCTTGTT
The DNA here is from genome assembly GCA_004363535.1 of Dasyprocta punctata. NCBI lineage: Eukaryota > Metazoa > Chordata > Mammalia > Rodentia > Dasyproctidae > Dasyprocta > Dasyprocta punctata. The sequence continues at coordinate 35,270 of RJWM01013889.1, forward strand.
GTTGCAGCTATTTCTTAAAATAGATTCCTACCATCAGACTTACTGGCACATGTTTTATATTCTGATATGGATAAAAGGAGCCTTTCTATGAAAATTCACCTTTCAGTATTCTGGATTCTTTGTTCTATCTAGTTGTGGAATCCATCTTCACCTTCCTATCTACATAGTCCCTGCCTCAGTTTAAGAGCTCACCAATTCTTAACTGGATTCTGCAGAAGCTGCCTAACAATCTTCCATCTATCCTTCCTCCTGCAACCAGAGATTCTTGTAAATGGGAATCTGGTTGGTTTACTCTGCCACTCAAACCATCCTGTGGCTTTTCATTATGTTCGAATAGTGTTGTGAAGTCTCCATGATCTTGGCTCCCCTTCTCTGGCTTCCTCTTGAGCTCTCTCCACTCTCACTCTCTTCTCCAGCTTCCCTCTCTTACTTCCACTCCTTGAACACACTATGCATCCTGTGGCAAGCACTGTAAATTTTTTTATTGTCTATTTTTCTTTTCTCCTTCTCTTACTTGACAGAACACACCTCATTTTGATGCAGATTTAGTAGGACCCTTGACTGCCCAGCTGAATACTACATTTCTCAGCCTCCCATCTTGCTGGGTGTGACTCTGTGACCCAGTTGTCATGAATGGGATGTGAGGAGCAGTGACATATGCAACTTTATGCCTTAAAAAGGAAATCAATTGTCTTTCTTTCTCCTTTACCCCTTCCCAAGGATTAGAATACAGATATGAAACTAGTGAATGATCTATGTGGAGGATGAATGTATTATGGGGATGGGAATTGTATAAAACCTAGAGAACCCCAGACCCTGAGTGACAATGTGGTAGATAATATATTCAGGTTCTTTCTAACAGCAGCTTAGCCTGTGCCTCAGTCAGGAGAGCCTGAATTATGCTGTAGTAAGTAACAGACAACCCTCAAAGATTAGTGGTTTCACCCAAGTGTGATTTATTTTCAAACACGCAACATGGCCAGCACACATCATTAGAGTGGATATTTTCACACTGCCACTCAAGGAACCAGCATAACAGAGGATTTTATCTAAATGAGCTTTCGTGGGCCAACTGGAGGGAAAGGGACTTAGCTAACTGTGCTTTTTTCAAGCTTCCAACTGTAGGTCAGCCTTATCCCTGGAGAAAGCAAGTTACACAGTTTCACCTAACTCAAGGATAATTAAGGGTGTGTGTTCTATTTTGTTCCCAATAGGAAGAGAATACCAACTGTTTGTGACTAGTGCTTGTGATCTTCTCAGCTTCTCTAGCAAAATGTCTTAACCTATGCCCCCCCGAATAATAACCTCTGATTATTTTACTCAAATGTTAAGATATTTCTGTGTTACAAAACTAATATTTCAAAAATTTCCCAAGAACTTATCAATAATTCTTTGGGGAATCATTAACCTGAGTTTCCAGAATAATTATCTCCTTTTCAGAATGACTCCCAAATATTTATCTAAATATCTGTGCTTTCACCAAATGTCTGATACTAGATTTCCAACTGCTTATGTGTCAAACTCAACAGACCAAATGTATTACTTCCATTTCTCTCTTAATTTCAATTCTTCTACAGACTTCATATTCTGTTTTCTTTGTTTGTTTGTTTATTTGTTTGTTTGTTTTTATGTTGGTATTCCCAGTTCCTAGACGTGTGGCTGGTATGAGAAGGGGCACTATATGTTCTCTGAACTCATGGATGGATGGATGGATAGATGGATGAATGACTGATGGATAGAAGGACAGATGGATGGATGTACAGATGGATGGGTGGACAAATGGAGAAATACTGTCAAGATCTGACAATGGCTGTCAGACATGGAATCTCCTGTGCCTGTCTACATCATGTTAGCTCCCACAGCCTACTGAGTCTGCCTCTAACCTGTCCCCTTCCACCTTCTCTAGGTGTTTACCCATCAAGCAGACTATTCTAACTGTTTTTTTGCAGTTAGCCCCATTGCCAACTTTTCTCTTCTACCGTCCAGTTTTCACAGCACATCCATGTTAATTTCCTTGAAGCATAGGACTTGTTTGTCACCTTCCTATAATCCAATCATTAGCATTTGTCACACACAAGTGCTGTGCAACATTCTGGAAAGAAAACCCAGTGAAGGTGTGGTCTCCACGCTTGGGCAGCTCCCAACCTAGTAGGAGAGACAGATGTGCCTAGGGAGACACAGCAGAACACAGCACCAAGATGTGGGAGCTCAGAGGTGGGAGTGACATGTGTGACAGATTCCAGCCAGCCAAAGAGTCATGTGAGGGGGAATTTACCCCATATCCCAGCAGATGAGTAGGTTATTTTTTCAGGGTCAGCACTGGAGAGAAATAGAAACTATTCATCTTTTGAGTCAGGAGGGGGAAAAGATAGACCCTGGCTAGGTTAGTTGAAAAGTGGGGGCTGGGGAAAAAAACCGGTGGCGATTGGCTCTGAAGATGTCTGTTTTCTCCGTGGAGCTGAGGCCAGCTCATGCCCTGGCTCACTGTGCTGCGGGGTCTTCCCTGAACGTGGATGGGATGAGGTTGGTGTGGACGGCTTTCGCTGCCCTACCAATGCTGAAAACTGGAGCCGCAGCTGTGGTGTCCAGTTATTAGCTCTGCAGGCAGGTCCTGATGTATGGGGCTCCATTAGCAGGCCATGCCATCCCCATGGGAGCCAGAGTTTGGTTTTCACTACAAGGCTCAGCTGCAGACTGCTCTCTGGGTTGGGAGCCTGCAATCAAATGGGCTGCTGCATGGATTTGTAAATTCATAGTAGACCCAATTACTTGGAAGCATAGCACTTTTTATTTGCATAAACCAGGCTTATTTGAGATGCAGAATAGAAGAATTTGTTTTTTGGGCAGGGGTATTACTTTTGCAATTCCAAGAGCCTAATTTTGAATACAGTGCCAAATCCTGAAAAAAACAAAGACATAGACTTTATGAATGAGCCACAGGAAGGAGAAAGTTAACAAAATTATTTCTACCACACAGTCCTTCCTAGCCCTCCATTCACCACTCCCCCATGGATACACGCCATTAAAAGAATTGTCTAGCCAGCAGGTGGCATGAAGGAAAGATCTGTAATTTAAGCGACTCTTTCAGGCAAGGTTGATGGGGAATAAAAGAAAATTCCCTTCCTGAACACGATTGTCTGTCTGGGGAGGAGTGCCATTTGACTTCTTCACGCTGACAGAGAATTTATTGATTTCTAGCTCTGCGCTTGGGCTTCCAGAGACAACCTTTGATAGGATCTTCTAGAATCTTCTGTAGACGTTTCCCTGATGAATTTCTAGGATGACTAGACATGTTCGATTATAGAATAGACAGAATGTCGAGATTGGCCTGCAGAAATAGGGGATGGCTTCAGCAGAATTCCCCATCGTCTGATTCATTTATAGAACAAGGAACTGGGGGCTTTTAAAAGAAAAAACTAAGCTCCTCATAGTTCTTCCAGGCACATTCTAGTAAAGACTTTATAGCTAAACAATAATTATTCAGCACATTTATTAAATTATCTTAATACTAAGGAACACATGGCTCTTTCTTTACACTAAGAACAATAAAAGATTTATTTGAAATCTCCTTGAAATGGATCTTGAAATTCTTTATGATAAAGAATATCTGAAAGGCAGATTTTCTTTCTTTCTTTCCTTCTTTCTTTTCCTTTCCTCTTTCTTTTGTGTGTGGGGGGCAGATTTGTAAGAAAAATGAAAACCTCAAAACTGGCTTTACCTTGTTAAACAATAACTTCTCATCTTTCTGACCCTTTTTTTTCAATTCAGAATTTCAGCACTGCTCAAAAGGATATGGACATGTCAAGTGCCCTTTGAAGAACTCCTTTTGATAGAAAAAATAATAATCTAGAGAGAACATAGAACATCACAACGCTTTTCATTGACAATTACTGGAATGGAGAAAAAAAAAAAACCTTGGAGTTTTGTTAACGTTTCCTAAAGAAATCTCCAGCCCTGTTAAAATCAGCACTTTAGACTGGAGGAGAGAAGGGACACAGGAATTTCACAAGCAATTTCCTTTACCTGAAATGTTAAACCGCAGATTCTGAGTGGAGCGGGCTGCCCCTCCCCGTCCCCGCTCACTTGCCCAGCAGGGGGCGCTCCAAGGACAGGGAGCCTCCTCCTCTGCAGGGGCAGCCTGAGCCCAGATCCTACTGACACAAAGACTGGAAATACTGACTAGGCCTCAGGGTGTGACAGAAGAGGGACAGCTGAGGTCCAGAGTCCCCCAGCGGGGCCCGGCTGTGCAAGAGCTAACCTCTTCCTCCGACGGCTCTCCACTCATCAAATCCCCTTTCCCAGCACACTCCTCAGCACACCTCCAGGAGAATCCTTGCCTCAGGCTCTGCTCCTAACCCTACTTAGATCCCAAAGAGCCTTTCCGGCTTCTTCGAAGGCGGCTAGGAGGTCCTGGAAGCCCCGCGCCTGGTGTCTCCGCATCCCCACTCCTGCATCTCACGGCCCCTTTCTTCCCCTGAAATCCTGCCGTGTTAGACCTGCTTGCTCAGCATTTTCCAAAGGATTCCAAAGGACTCAGTGTTTAAGAATCTTTGGGGAACATCGTTTCCCTTGTCCCCCACTGTCGGGAGTCAGTTAAAGACATCGCATTACAGAGATAGCAGCATACTCATGTTTATAGCGACACAACTTGTAATAGCTAAGTGTTGAAAGTGGTCTGTATGACTATCAACGAATGAATGGACAAAGAAAATGTGGTATTACACGCAATGGAGTACTCCTGTACCGTAAAGACAAACATGAGTCATTTGTAGAAAAATGGATGCATCTGGAGACCACCATGTTAAGTGACATAAATCAGACACATACCCTTAAATATCACATGATTTCTATTATATGAGAAACCTAAATTATATTTAAAAAGCAAAATAAAAGGTAAGTAGTAGGAAGTAGGAGGAGAGCTCTTTCCCAAATGGAGAGGGGATCAAGAGATAGAGGGGGGAGGGAGAAGGAAAGAGGGTAAAAAAGGAACTAGGGTGTATTATGTACATGGAGCAACTCCACATAAAGAATGAAAACATTGTGTACTGCTGCAAACACATACTGATGAAAACAACTTTTGATTGGGCCAGTGGAATAAACTCTGGAGATTTATTGTACAGTGGTGGCACTCATTACTAAAATGTGTGTGTGAAAACCACTAAAAAAATAATCACAGATGCACGGCATTGAGGCACAATCCTGTAATCTCAGTACTTGGGAGGCTGAGGCAGGAGGATGGTTGCAAGTTCGAGACCAGCCTGGGCTACAAAGTTGAGCCCAAGGCAAGCCTGAACTACATAGCAAGATCCTGTCTCAAAAAAAAAAAAAAAAAAAAAAAAAAAAAAAAAAAAAAAAAAAAAAAAAAAAAAAAAAAAAAAAAAAAAAAAAAAAAAAAAAAAAAAAAAAAAAAAAAAAAAAAAAAAAAAAAAAAAAAAACCCTCACAGACAACTGTGTCAAAAAAAAAGAAAAAAGAAAGATAGAAAAAAAGAAAAAGGAACATCAAAGACTCTTATTTACCATTGCAAATACAGACTGTTCTAAACATACCTAGAATTGACTCCTGAATCCTACAAAAATCCTATTCTTGTGGCTCATCCTGTAGAACTCAAGACCACCGAGATGCCATCTCTGGTTGGCCGCTGCCTGAGTGACCAGCTGGGCAGCGATGTGTAGTATCCACATGACAATGCTGCCCTGGGTCTACCTTGGCAACAGCTGCTGCGCCATATCTGCATTTTACTGCTCTTGCCATTGACAGAGGCCGGCTGCACATTCCAGCTTTTTCAAGTGACTTTTCATCATTAGCAACTCAGTGTTTTAGAATGCAAGCTTTAGATCTCCTGTGTAAATAGATGCAATGTTTCCCAGGCCTGAGTTGACTAAACTAGGGCGTTTCTGTGGGGCTGGACACGTGCCCTGTGGCCCTGGCGACGGGCCCTCATCGGTGTGGATTCAGCACCATCCTCCAATCCAGTAGGTGACTTCAGGTCTCCACTTCTGTCAGTTTTTTTTTTTTTTTCTTTAAAGCAATTGATATTTTTAAGCATTCAGTAAATCGAAATACTTTTTCCTGCTGCTTCAGATGCCAGCAATCAGTGTTTAATAACAATTTGGCTTCTTGATCAATGAAGTCAGATAGAAAGGTGACTTTTCTCTGAAAAAAAACAGCATTTATCCTCAAAATAACTTCATCGTCTTTCAATTCTAAGCATGAGAAAATGATTCAAGTTTCATCAGAAACGAGCTGTAATGTCTGCATGTTTATAAATAAATGAGAGCTGTGGGGTGTGTATGGATTTAGAAATAAACCCGCAAGCTTTTTGCTCCCTTTCCAGCTTAGCAATAGCAGAAAACCACCAGGGGTAGGGGGAGAAGCAGCCATTTATGCAGCATTTGGTATGCAGCCTTGTATCTGAGGTTACATGCGGTTATAAAGAAGCCACCAGACAGCTTGCTTTCTCACTGCTCAAGTTGCTCCAGAAGCACAAGGATCCCTAAAAGGCCAGGGTATGGCAGCCCACTGCCCGTGGCAGTAATCACAGCCACCTCCGTGGCTCTCTCACAAAGACAGCAGCCAAGGTTGTCTTTCTCTGCAACACTGCAGCTCAGGGTCAGGGGGCTGCAAATCTGCATGTGTGATCGGTCCTTCTCTTCCCTTCCAATAGTGTCATGAAGAACACTGTCTCCTAGCTTCCTAACATGCCATCTTCTCAACTCTTTTCTCCCTGTGTAATGAGTGAGAAGAGCAGTGTGGAATGAATCTTCCTACAAATACACATAGAAACACGTTCTTAAGTGAAAGAGAGCCTGTCTTGGTCCATCTTGTCTTGCTACCACATAACACCTGTGGCTGGATACTATATAAAGATAAGAGGTTTATTTAGCTTGCAATTCTAGGAGTCCAAGAGCATGGTACCAGCCCTGGCTTCCAATAAGGGTCTCAGGACATGTAGCATCCATAGTGAGGAAGACAGAGAGGGGGACAAATAGAGATTATAGGGCAAGAGAGGATGCAAGAGTGTCAGGGTGGACTGGACTCACTGTTAACCCATTTTTGCAGAACCAATCCAGTCTCACAAGAGTAAGAACACAATCTCGCAAAAAAGAGTTCTTAGTCTTTCCTGAAGCCTTCAACTCCCAACACCACTACTTTGGTAGCTAAATATTCAGCACGCAAATTTTTGGAGGACAAAATGCATCCAAATCCTAGCAGGGCCTTAAACATTACTTTATTTCTGTCCTTTGCTTAATACTGAGGGAAATTCTGCTCTTCCAGGAAGCCATGCCATCTTCATTTCTCCTATCACGCTCCAAGAGTAGGAGCTCCTTGTCGCCATTAGCAATGCAGCCTCTCCCTTTAAGCAAATTCAGTAGTGATGTCAGCCTGCATACACAAGCATGCGCACACACACACTCACACACACTCACACACAGCACATTCAGGGAGTAGTGTTGGGAGGAGGTGTGAAGTGGAAGGGAGAATAAGGACAATTCTGAGTGATGTCCAGAGCTGGTTGTGTAAAACTTTGACCCCGATGGACCACTCTGGAAGAATCACATTTATGTGCTGGAGAATTCACCAGCCACAACGTTAGCACCGAAAGCTTCCACCAACTCCAGCCCAGCTGGGCAGCGCCTCTCACCTGCGTGCTCCTGACTTTCCTTCCAGGCCCAACATGCAGACACCATCGCCCCCAACTTTGAATCATACAAAGAGAAGAGCAGGTGCCGTGTCCTGAAAAGGAAATATTCGTTTTGGTAGAATAGATGTGTGTGTGTGTGGCCAGAGCAAACTCTTGACAGATTTTGTTTTAGGTTTCTTCAGGAAAATGCTTGTTTTCTCTGTGTTGAATCAGTCTTTGTTTCTGGGGAGACGCAGTTGGCCTGGTTTAATTTACTAGGGCTGCCCTGGCAAAGTGCCACAGACCGGGTGTGGGTTAAACCACAGAAATTTTTTGCTCCATGATTCTGAAGCTACAAGGTGCTAGCAGGGTTTGTTTTTTCTAAGGCTTAGCTTTCAGATATCTGCTCCTGGTGTCTTCAAATGGTCTTCCCTCAGTATAGTTCTAATTTTTTCTTCCTATAAAGACACTGGTCATATGGGAGTGGGATGCACTCTTGTTATTTCACTTTAACTTAGTTATCTCTCTAAAGATCCTGTATCCAAATACAGTCAAGTATCAAGATGCTAGGAGTTAATATTTTAAAAGGTGAAATGGTGGCATGGGCCACATAATTTGGCCCTAAAGTTAGCAGATGAATAGATGGATGGATAGATAGGTGGGTAGACATACAAGGGGGAATAAAAAAAGAAAGTGAATGTTTAATTTTTTAAAAACTTACTAGTGGCTGTGCATGGTGGTGCATGCCTGTATTCTCAGCACTCAGTAGACTGAGGTAGGAGGGTCACTGTGAGTTTGAGGCCAGCCTGAGCTACAAAGTGATTTCAAGACCAGACTGAACTGAACTGCATAGTGAAACCCTATTTCAAAAAGACAAAAAACAAAATTCAACAGTGTAAAAGACACATTGCCTAGAGTAATGGGATAAGTGTGTTTGAAGTGAGGGGGAGCATTTTGAATATTTATTTAAATGGGGTAAATGACAATGTGTCTTTTATTATAATAACTTTGTATTTAAACATACACTGTATTTTTGATCATCCTACATATACATATTTTTCACATTTTGTTACAGACAAGAATAATATATCCAGAACTAAAGCAAAAATGTAAAATAAATTGGACAGGCTCACAGTATCTCAACTTCAATGATGAGAAAGAGAATTGATGTTGCATCCTAAACATCATGCAGTCTTAATGACCACAATGTATTGTGCTTAGATCACTGTATTCAGTGACGGTTCCCCTGCTGGGGACAGAGAGCAGGGCTGACTCGCCGTGGTACTGGATGGGGGTCATCTGTAGGGACTGGATGTTCTCACGGCCAGCAAGAACATCTTGAGTAAGTGGTTTCCTCTAGAACAGGAAATGAAATCCTCATGAGAACTCCATCTGAAATCCAAGGCATAGACAGATCAGTCACACACTCGGAGTGTAAATGAGTTAAGTCGTGCTACACGAGCAAAGCCCTGTCACATTTATGCTGGGGAAGCCACTGGTAGAGACAGCCCATCCACAGCTTCACTTTAACCAATGTGACTGAGAGGTACTACTATTTCTCTTTCAGTTTCTAGGAATCTTAACACTGTTTATCCTTATGTGTCTGGCTTACCTCACGTGACAAAATGTCCTGAAGGTTCATCAACGTGGTAGCATGTGACAGAATTTCCTTCCTTACGAAGGCTGAGTGGTTTTCCACTTTCGTCTATGTATCACCCACGGATGGACATTTGAGCTGCTCCCAGCTCTTGCCTATTGTGATAACGCTGCTAGGAACATGGGTGCACAAAGGACCTCTCCCAGACCCGCCCTGAGTCTTGTGTAAGGGCCGTGCTAACCGACTGCAACCCTGGAGCTCCCTGCTGTGGCTCCTGTGAGTACATTTCCCTGAAGTGGAACTGCTGGGGCTTCCACGTATTAAGTTAGAATTCTGCAGAAAACAGAACCAGTCAAGGCGTGAGATGAGGGAAGGCCAGAGAGAGAGAGAGAGAAGAGTTTCTGAGGCAGCTTCACATGATGATTAAAGTGGAAAAGTCCCACCACATCATGCTGGAGTCCAGGAAAGTCGGTAGTGTAATTCCAGTCTGATTCTGAAGACCTGAGGATGAGGAAGCCGGCGGTGTATATCCTAGTCCGAGGGCAGGAGAGACAGATGCCGCCGCGCAAAGGGCACGCGGGGAGAACAGAGGAGCTTCCTTCTCCGTCTCCTCCGTTCAGCCCCCGGCGGACTGGATGCTGTCCAGCATGTTGAGAGGGCTTTCTACTCCGCCGAGCCTGTGGGTCCTCCTGTGCCCCGCATTCGGACACACTGTCATGGGCACGTCCGTGCACCTGCGGCATCGTCAACACACACACACATACACACCCACTAACCATCACAGTGTAGTAATTCTGTTTTGGATTTTTAGAAGCTATATATTTATTTATATTTATTTTTTAGCCAGATAATGCTTTTGTCTGGTTTTAAAAATCAAAATGATATGAAATGCTTTGCTCCAGCAAATCTCTATCCATGCCCTTTTCCTCATCCAAACCACCACCCACAGCCAGCCTCGCGTGCATTTTCTTCTGTATCATTCAAGTGTTACTTTATGCAATCTCCCCCACTCCCTCTCTCTCCCTGAGGCCAGAGGTAACAGTAGGAAGATGGATTTGGGCCTCCATGATCTTTACTCCCTGAGACGATGTCGTGAATATGTTTCAACCCATGTTGAAGGGAATGAAGTTTCTGGACCCTAAGGGAAACATACGGTCTTGGATTACAGGAGTGGGGACAAAGTAGTCAATGAAGCAGCAGCAGAAGAGGCAGGAGAGATGAAGCTAAAGTGGAGGTCAGAGAACCAAAACACAGAAAAGACTCAACCACTCAGCTGAAGAAAGAGGTGCATAAGCAAAGAACGAGGCCAGCCTGCAGCTGCCGGAAACAGCACCCCACACCCTGCTGACAGCAGACAGGGAAGTGGGGCCTCAGTGGTACAGTTGCATGGAAGTGAATTTGGTCAACAACTTCAGTCACCTTGGAAGTGAGTCCTTCCTTAGCGTCTTCCAAGGAGAGCTCTGTCTACGTCCTTGATTCAGACATTGGAAGACTCAGAGACAAAGGCTTAGGTGAACTAAACAGACTTCTAGAACCTTCTCTAGCTACTGCAGCCAAGAGGTAATTTTTCCCTGCTGTGTCTCATATATGTGCATGCCCATGAGTGTACATACCACTACTACTTTCATATGCCTACTGCCCCACCCAGGGAGGTGCATGCCAGTCTCTCTTTCCCATTGTGAGAAGCACATGCCCGGTTACCAGACTGGTGTGGCCATTTCCCAGCATGCCTGCATCTATCTATTTCCCTGCCCTCACGCTCCACACACCTGAACTCACCTGCAGCCTCACCTCTGTGGGCCTCACAAAGTTTGGAACTAATATCAAACAGCTTAGCATTTCCAGTGCTCTGTTACTGCTAAATTCCTTTCTCCATGGAAATTAAGACAACTTTTGCCTGATAGCTACTCACTCATGGTGACAGATGTGTGAAACACAGTGGTGTGCTTTAGGAAAACCAGAGTTCCCTCAGATCGGTGCTTCCATCTTTTTCTTGGTCCTCTGCTTTCTGTGTTGCTAAAATTCTTTAAAAATAGTGTATTTTCCACTGTAATATATTTGAAGGTAATGAAACAATCCTATCCACTGACAGCCAAAGCTAAATAAACATGGTTGTTAACTTGGAAACTTTCAGAATTTCTGAGAACTTATTTGAAATTCAGAAAAAAGTCCCCCTAGGAATTCTCCAGTAAAATACAAGGCACACAGCTGAATTTAGATTCCACATAAACAATAAACAATTGTTAGTGTAACCATACCACAAAAATTCTGTGAGACATCCTTATGGTGAAATAGTATGCATTATTTACTAGCTCTTCAAATTTAATTAGGTATCTTGTATCTTCATTTGCTATATCTTGCAACCTTATCCCTGTGCGACTTTAATTCTGGACTTGTTATCATGGATGACAGTCTTGGAATCACTCAATAACAACGCTCATACAGGGCCAGGGATTTAGCTTGTCAGCAGCATAAGCACCTGCCCGACAAGCACAAAGTCCTGAGTTCAATTCCCAGTACCAAAAACAAAAATAAAAACAACCCCCGCCCCCGAAACCCAGAAAAACTCTCAGACTTCCAACCACTGTTCTCAGGGCTAGGACCAGAGCATAACAAATGATCCTTTTCTTTCTCTCCTTTAATTTCGTAGTTCTTGCATTCTGCTGGGAAGCGTCAGGATAGAGAGAAAATTAATAAACAAGAAACACAAGGTGTTTATGAAGAACAACAAAGCAGCTCAAGTAAAGGTCAGGTGGGAAGGAGGGGGTGTTATTTTACCTAGAGTGGTGTTTGGGCTGATACCCAGAGGAATGCTGTGTGGACATCAGAGGAAGGTAGAGTTTATCTTAAAGTTCTGCTCCTGCTCATTCCTCAAGGACTCATTGATTGTATAGCAGGTGGCCACTATGTAGCCAGCACCAAAATAAGCAGTGACAGTGCAGAAAGGAATGTGACATAAGGCGTGGTCTTAGGCCTTGTCTGCTTTTTATGATGTTACAGGCTACAAGGGAGAGATTGCCAAATACACAGTTATATAAAGAGCTGAGGGTGCGTTGGCCAGAGGTCCTCGGGCAGGGAGAGGGGAGGGCTAGCGGGAGCGTGTGTCATTGCTCTGGGAAAGTTTTCGTGAGTCACCTGAGCTGGAAAAAGTGAGGGGTGGTTTGCTAGGAACTGAGAAAGGGCATTCTGGTCCCAGCAGCCATCTGCAGGAGCTTGGTGGGGGAGCTGGAGGTCACTCAGCAAGAACAGGGCAGGAGTTCCATGGCCATGTGTCAGAGGACGGGCCAGTCCCCATGTGCAACCCTGAAGGTCGTACTAAGAGATCGCACCACACTCTGTAGCCAGTAGGGCACTGCCAAAGGGTTTTAATTAGAAGACAGAGCAATCATATTACTCAGGCAACAAGAATGGATAGTGGATTGGAATGAGTCAGAAAGCAGAACCTAAGAAGAAATGTATCTTAGCTTCAGTTATTTCCTGATTCACAATAGGAATGAACTGAAAATCTCAGAGCCTTAATAGCAATATTGAGAAACTACCATTTAGGAAAAAAGTCCAAAAATCCAAGGGTTCAGTTCTCTTCCCTACTTGAATAGTATACATGTTTGATCAAAGATACAGTTATGTTTACAATTGCCTAACAATTCACATCATTGCCTGTTACTATTTGATTGCAGTTGCCAAATCAGAATTCTTGCAGCTGTAGACTTTGGGTTATTTTCAACAGAGAGTTTCTTCAACTTTGGCCTCTTCAATGAGAGATGAAAGCTATAAAGCACACAGCATCTGTAGCGGGTCATCTCTTTTTGTGCTAGTTCATGTCATCCTTTTGGAGAAATTTGCTTTGTGTCTCTAAAGGCACTCAGCATCACAGCATTAGATACTGTACTTTCTCTAGGCTGATCTTCCATCCTCTCCTGGCCAGAGTCTACACACTCAACTGAAAGGTGATATTAGGGACACAAGCCCAGTGGGTGTGGCTGAGGTGGCTGTAAAATTCCTTCCCTCACTACTCAGGATGCTGGAGCTTTAGGAAAGAGAACTCCATTTGCAAATTGGTCTCACACAATGTTGTGTTTATTTTGTTTTCTTTCTCAGAATGAGACCCTTTAAAAACCCACACTTGAATGAACAAGTGGGTTAAGGAATCTATGAAGTGGAATATATTTGGGTTAGTATTGCTGACATTTCTTTCTTTCTTTCTTTCTTTTTTTTTTTTTTTTTTTTTTTTTTTGGCAGGGTCTCGCTATGTAGCCCAGGCTGGCCTTGAACCCATGGTGATCCTTCTGCCTCAGCCTCCCTGGAACTGACTGGGGTTATAGGCATGCACCACCACACTCAGCAACACTTCTTACCTCTGAGGAGGTGAATATGTTGAAATAAATGAAGCCACATGCCTGAGTCTCTTCCATGCCCGGATCCTAATTTTACATCAAACTTGTATAACCTTCAGGCTCTAAAAAACCTTCAGCCTCACCAGCATCACAGTGAGATCAGAGACAAAGAGTGTTTTTCTAATTCCACAGAAACATGTTCTGCAATCATTGTAGTCTCCCTGAATTCTTTTCAAATATTTCCAGGAGTTTCCAGAAGCATGTCATAGATTTTCATACCTGTTTCCCAAGCTAATTTTCCTTCTGCCTGTTCCACTCCACAGTAGAGATGGATCTTATCGATATTGATTGGAAAAGTCGTAGCTCTGCCATTGATACCAGCTCCATGCTGATACCAGCTGCTATGACTTGGAACTTAATGTCTCCCCAAACCCCATGTGCTAAAGGATTGTAGCCCCAGGTGGCAGAACCCTTAAGAAGCAGAGCCTTGTGCAGGTCATTAGCTAATGAAGGGGAGTCCTTGTAGGAGAGAGTGGAACCCTTACCTCTCCTCCCTTCTTTTGCTTTCTGGTCATGAGGGGAGCAGTTTTCCTCCACCACACACTCTGCCATGATGTGCTACCTCACTGCAGGCCCACAGTGAAAAGGAATCCCCAAATTGTGAACCAAAGTAAAAAATTTCTCTTTGTAAGTTGATTATCTCAGGTATTTTGTTATAGTGATGGAAAACTTGCTAATGTACCCACCATGCCCAAGATAAAGCAACCAGAGCTCGTTTCAAGCTAGGAGACTCCAACATGGTGTATATGGAATCCCTAATGCTCCTTCACCATCTCTGATGACAGAGACAAGGCCACTCCCCCTGTCCAACCGTCTTAATTTTGCATGCAATAGGCTGCAGCCAGCTCACCACATCTCAGGCATAATGCTGCCAGGACTGCTGGGAAGACAACCTCAGAGACAGATCCCAGGTGATGCTTTCACTGTATGACTTCTGCTTCTGCTACCACCACTTCATAGCTCTGCGACATCCAACAAGTTCTTCAATCTTTCCATGCCTCAGCCCTTTCCGCTTCTGTAAAATGTGCTGGGTTGCTGTGAAAGCTAAATGGGTAAATGCATACAGAGTGTTTGGGAAATGCATTGAATGGAAAAGTTGTACACATTGAGTCACCTGGTTGAAATGTGAAATAAATGTCTATATTTAAATGGTATCCCTGCTATTGGCTAATATTTGTTTACCTTTTGCAGCAATAGCAATAGATATGCACAGAATTAAAGAATTCAAAAAAGACACAGAGTAGAGAAAATAATTTTTTCACTCCAATCTGCAACCAGTTAGATCTCCTCCCCACTGCGATGCTGCTGATCCCCCACATGCACTCCCAGAGGTACACTACGTGACTTCCAGCCTCTGTGCAGGGTTAGCTCTGTAGCTGACTTACCACAGGTCTGCGAAGGTGACAGGGAGGGCAGTGACCAGCTTCCCTAGAACTCACCCTTAGGCAGCTGACCATCTGGAGGAAGAACCATTAACAATGAAACAGGGCAGAAAGGACACAAAGCTGCAATCAAGGAAGCCGGGAAAAAAAATAAAATAAAAAAGAAGGCGACAGCGAAAGTAATCCTGAGTGGAATAGTTAGATGTTGCTGAATTTAAAAACATGCTTGGCTACTTTTATGTGTCTGCACTCAAAAGTTTATTCAGTCTAATCCTAAAGAAATTTTATGTAGCCAGAATAACTTTGCTTTACTAACTCAGGTATTTTCAAATCACCTTGTACTCAAAGCTTAATTTAATTTAGAAAAAGAAAACATTTGAGACTAATATCGGCCCAACATGGTGGGGCAGAATCACACTGGTCTCCAGGCTGTGGTCCACAGCCCCCCGGGATGAGCTTTCTCCGGGACCATTTGTCCGTGGGGAACAGAGCAGCCCTGCTTCCCGAGCTTGGCACTTGTCCAAGTTCACAGACAACAGACCAGGCCCGCCCCCCTGCAGTTTTCCCTGCACACACAGTTCCACACTGAAACCTCCAACCCCCTTCCAGGGCAGTCTGGTTTCCAGCCCTGGCTCCTTCCCATCTGCTTGCCTTGTTACAGCCAGAAGACGTCTGTTGGTTGTGTTCATTTGCTTGCTCTTCAACAAGAGTTTCATCAATTTAAGTTGCTTCCAGAAAGGTGTTCATGTTGGTTAATGCAATGCAATTTATTTTAATGTATCCTCTGCAGTTCAGACCAAAAGTTGTTCATAATTTAAGTTTAAAATTAAAAAGTAAGGCTTGGGTTAGCTTTTTAAATTTATTCCGTATGTGTGGAAATCTTCCTGCAAATACTGTTAAAGCAGGCAGCAAGAACCATGGCAAATTTAGTTTTGCTTTACCTTAAAAAAAAAAAAAAAGGAAAAGGAAAACATGTGTAAGCTGTCTTGTAGTGTTCCAGTGCTGTTAAAATTTGTTTTTCAGTCATGATAGTAGCGGAGGTTGGAGTCTATACCCATATATTAGCTTCCTGAAGCTGCTGTAACATATTACCGCATCTGTGCCTTACAACCATAGAAATGCGTTCTCTTAAAGTACATTTACATTGTAGCAACCAAGGTCCAAAATCAAGTTGTCAATAGAGTTCCTGCCAAAGGTGCTAGGGGAGAATCTTTCCTTGCTGTTTTCATTTATGATACCCCCCAACATTCTGTTGGCCACTGGCAACCTAGCTCTGCTTGTCTTCAAATAGATACCTCCTTCTCTCTGTTCAAAGTTGCCTCTCCTTCATTAGAGACACAGTCTTTGGATTTGGGGCCCACTCTAAATCCAAGATGATTCATCACAAGGTTGACTGATTATACCTACAAAAATCCTATTTCCAATAAGGTTACATTCTGAGCTTCCAGATAGACAGGAGTTTTGGAGGGGCACTATTCAACCCTCTTCATCTCATGAACAAATTTCATTAACTACCTGTGTTTAACTAATACTGCATGATGATCTAAGTAATTTCCTGAGTTGATACATTCAGTGCATTTCATCAGATGAGGTCAACAAGGGAACTCAACCCACTGGCTGTCAGTATTTTTTACCTATATTTTAAAGGGACATTTGGGCCCTAGTTTCTCCAAGTCAAGAACAAGTCATTGCTACAAGACCAACTGTTGGGGAAGATAAGATTCTAACCATCTTAATTTTTAGTTGGAACAGAACCACGTTTGTTAATGAGGGCAATGCACAACACACAGAAAATCCCACAACAAACAGAAACTCAAAACAGTGGCTTTGAACTCCATGTATACAACATCTTCAACAAAAAGCACTATGTTTGTAGAGAAATGACAGGAAAAGGAAAGTAATTTTGGACTTCTGAGTGTGGGAAACCATGAAAGGGGTAAATGTATGGGAGGAAGTTAATGGAATAAGTTTTAGAGTTGGGCAGAAAAGAGATGGTGCAGAGAGTGTAGAGAAAAATCTT
>RJWM01013890.1:0-52021 GCA_004363535.1 Dasyprocta punctata
AGAATATTATTTTCCACAGATGATAAAAATACTTGGAACAAAACAAAATAATAATAGTATATATATTTTCTATTTCTGCATTTTTCTATTTCCATTTCTGATCATTTTGTGACAGATTAATATCATCTATAATCCTAAATCACTAAAAGTGTTAGGTTCTTTTGATTCAGCAACCTTAAAAAAGATTTTATTTAAACCAATTTCTTGATGTATCAACAGATTTTTTGGTTTTACAGCACGTGTATCACAGCTCCACCCATTTGGCCCCAATTGTAATTCTTTTCATCCTTCTATGCACATGGATATGGTTGATTTTGAAAATTACTTTTTTTCTGAAAAAAAAAGAAACATTTAGAAGTTTTTGAAAACCAAAAACACATTTGCAAAGTGATCTTTTTCCCCTGCATTTTAAATCCATGGGCAACTTAAAAAAAACTTAGTCCATATGCTACTTCAGATTCACTTACATTAAAATCCTGAAAATGATGTTTAATAGCTGTTTGACATAAAAGGAGCTTTCAAATTAGGCCTCAAAACTTTATATGTTTCAAAACACATTCTGTTCCCTACCCACCTTCACCACCTCTTCCCATCCAAGAAAAGATCAGGTTTAATTTAAGATTCACAAATTAGGTGCTTTCAGTCTATCAGCAGCGATTAACAAAGAAAAGTGCATTTATTTTTTTCTCTTTTTAAAAAATGTTTATGCTTTGCTTTTATATATCCATGTAACTTCTGAATTTTTTTTATATCATGATCAATAACCTGAGGAATAAAATAGATTTTTCATTTGTGGTTTTTTTGATTCATTTATTTCTTTGTTTTTTGGTATAGGGTGCCACTATGTAGTTCAGGCAGGTATTCAACTCTCTACATAGCCTAGACTGGCCTCGTACTTGTGGTGACCCTTTTGCCTCAGTCTTCCGAGGGCTGGGATTATAGGCATGTACCACCACACCAAATTCTGCATTTGTAATTTTACACTTTCTGTATAGTACATTAAACACATGAGCTTTTAAGAATGTTTTCATGTTTAATTACAAATCTATAAGTGCCTTGTGTTAGCAATAATAATATAAAGAAAACAGTATTTGATTACAAAGAATTCATTAAGCTATGTTACCAAAACAAACGTTACTATTGCATCATTTTAGTTTTTTGTTTCCCCAAAGATGTATAGATAAACATGTACTGCATGTTGTTCACATCCATTAACAAAACATCCTTAATTTATGCATATCATAAAATTAAAACTTATTTTAATACTCTTCAATTAGTAATTAGCTCCATATGTCTTGCCCACAGATTCTACTGAAACTAAGAGTCTCCTGAAATGCTTTCTGATACCGAATGACTCATACTATTTTCCATTGACAGCAGTAATGTAACATTCTGAACATGAGTTTTGTGGACAACAACTAAATATGCGGTATCCTGGAAACAAATCAGTGGAAGTAATGTGAGTTTGTTGGTGAAATACAGTAAAGAGTAGAAAGGGATATTCATATAAAAAAGGAGTGGATCTCTTGTATGCCATCAATTCTACCCTCAATTCTACCAACAAAAGGCCTACTCAAAAACAAGTCAGTTTACATAGAGTCAATCATTGCAGTCTAAGGAAATTCAGGGTTGTGATAACAAATGAGATTTTTGACTACAGACATTTCAGAAATATATTTTTCTTCTTTAACTATAGACATCAAGTAATTTTAACTATAGAAATTTCAATAAATTTTTTCTATAGCTGTAAATATATTGCTGCAAAATGTAAATAAGCCCATCCAGTGTTGGAATATAGTCAAATTCTTCTCAAGACTTTCTTTCGAAATGATGGCCTGTCTTTTGCCCATCCCAGGAGCATTTTCATTGACACAATGCGCTCCACGCCTCCCTTCCCCTACCACATATTGTTAGCATTGACAAAGCACAAAGCCCTGTGTAAATAGGCATCTGCAAGCATGTAGCAGCCTTTATCCTGTGGCACTTCACATTGAGCTTCTACTTTATTTATTTTTTTTTATTTTCAATGTACATATTTTAAAATCTTTTTGTTGGAAAATGTCTGAATGGCTATCAAATCTCTCCCTAACCTCCCCTCAGCACACAACAATATTTTGTCCCATTGTTAGAAATGTAGCTGTTCAGTTTTTGATGGGATGAAACTAATTCTATGTTTGTATCTCTTAGGTTGGTTCTATTATCAGAATTCTACCTTTCTAAACTCTTCTTTTTAATTATTATTTGCATTGTATCTATTTCCCCAAAGATAAGTAATAAAGAAAAGAGGTAGTAAATTTTCTTGAGAATTTATGGCTCAAATTAGAGGACAATAAAAAGTTTAAAGATTTGTTCACTCAAGTAAGATGGGAAAGCTTGAAAAAATTTTCTCTTTGCACAAGCTAGTTACACTCACAAATTATCTAATGGAAAAATGATAATTCTTTCCATGTTTTATCAAACAAAACTTTAAGGTTTTATGCTCCAATAATCCTCAGCTATTTGGTAATGGTAAACAAAAGTTTGAAGATCAAAACATCTTTATTTTCACTATAAAAGATGATTTCAACCATAATTATAATCAAATTCACTTTAGCAACACTTTACTAATTCAACTTTCACTGCCAGATACCTGATGGACTAGTTCAGCCTCTCCTATGATAAATTACAACTGGAGATAAGGTGAATATTGGTTCTGCCATTAGTAGTAGTAGTAGTAATAGTATCATCATCATCATCTTCTTCTTCTTCTTCATTATTTATTTTGCATGGTCCTGGAGATTGAATCCATGTCATTTACATGCCAGGCAAGTACTCTACCTCTGAGCTACATCCCCAGTCCTGACTCTGTACATACCTATCAGTCTGAAACCTTTAGGAATATTTATGAACTCTGACAGGATTCCTGCTCCCAAGATTTCAAATTTTACAAATTTTATAACAGTGAAAAGTAGCCAACATTTATTGATATCTTGTTACACTCCAGACCCGATTTTAAGGACTTTATGTGCAAAATTAAGTTTAATGATCATCTCTGGTCTATGAGAAATTGTTTTGCCAGATCTTATGTAAAGAGATTATATTTTAAGGAGACAAAGTAGCTTAAGTGAGATCACATTGTTAATAAATTTTGAAAAATATCATGATTTAAACCTGTAAACTTCAAACCTGGACGTAGTGGTGCTCACCTGTGATCCCAACACTCAGGAAGCTGAGACAGGAGGATTGCTGCAAGTTCAAGGCCAGTCTGGGCTACACAGGGAGTCTAGACCAGCCTGAACTATGTAGCAAGAGCCTGTCTCAAAAAACAAAACAAAACAAAACAAAACACACACACACACACACACACACACAAAACCCAGTAAAATGAAAACAAAACAAAACTGCAAATTTAAAGGTACAGCTGAAACACCAAGACCTCTTGTTATTGTTTCTGGTAATGAACCTGTAGATGTACACTAAAATTTTTCTCTTATCACCATGGCTCCAAGTCCTTTAGTACAACAAAGAAAATCTGAACAATGCATAGACATTAATTACTATAGTGAAACAATATTGATTTATTAGTTTTGATAAAGATACCATACCAGTGCTGGAAGCTACCAAATGTGACTTCGGAGTGTGAGATACATAGAAATACTCTGCAATGTTCACAACTTTTCTAAAAATACAGTTATTCTAAAATAAAAATTGTATCTGAAAAATGCATCCATATTTATACACAGTCAGTATTTAAAACACTCCATCCTACCCCCAAGAGACAATTATATATTTTTTCTTAAGAAGGTTATATCAACTCATAAAACAAATCGTTGGCTTCATTAAATATACTATGTTAGTGTCAGAAACCTTCATTCCATCTCCTCAAAGTCATGATATTGTAAGAATTGTGAAGAAATATAAAAGCAAATTAATCAAAGCAATAATGTTTACCAAAAAAAAAAAATTCCCAATAGTAGAGATGGAACCTAGGATCTTTGCTCTGTGCTACATACCTAGCCCTTTTTAATATTTTTCTTTTTTTTTTCTTTTTTCTTTTTCTTTTTTTCTTAACTTTGAGACAGGGTCCTGCTAAGTCTACAAATTGCTCAATCTGGGTTCAAACTTTGATCTTCCTGCCTTAACCTCTCAGGGTGGTGGGATTATAGGCATGTGCCATTATACTCAACTTACAAGACTGTTATTAAGAAAACAATCCAATTTTACTAATGTGAACAATTTTTTTGAACCAATATCATGCTATATAGTTTAGGCTGGTCTGAATTCACTACGTAGCCCAGGCTGGCCTCAAACTCATGATGATCCTCTTGCCCCAGTCTCCCAAGTGCTGGGATTACCAGCATGTGCCTCTATGCCCAGTTGTGGACACACTTTAATAATGTTTGAGTGACATGAATAATTGAATGTAAACAAAATTTGCATACACAAAGCATGTTAATTTACATGGACAAAGTAACTAAATTTGGGGGAAAAGTTTCAACTTCAAGCAATAAACTATTATTTCATAAATTGGAAGGAAAGCAGAAAATAAGCCTGCAGAAGAATATTTGGAAAAGTATAAAAAAGTAAATATCTCTTTCATTAATCTTTGGGAATATTTATCAGCAAACACCCAACAAAAACAAGTGTAAATTTGGAAAAATGATTGTGAGTTCAGAAGTTTTCAAATCAATAGAAAATTAACGTTTCGTCTATACAACATTTTATAGTATTCTAGCTGGATTAAACAGATTTTAGAATATAAACCTCCCCAATGAAAGCACATTTTGCCCTTTTAAAAACGCAAGTTATTTTAAGAATAGATTAGGGGGATTATCAACTACATAGCAATAAATCATAAGCATTTATCCTAATAATCAATTTGAAACCATTTTATAGAGCTTATTAGAAAGAATTTGTTCTTCTCCTCCAGGATTAAAATTTAAATGGTATTAATCTTAAAATGTGCCTTGGCTGTAAACTAAATACATATCACCTTCTCATTCTTTTATTCCATTTAGTAGGAATTCCAGCAGACCACTTTCTTTCAGAGAAAAACTTGTTGAAATAATTACCTATTGAGGACTACAAATCCTGAGGGATTAGTTATGGATACAGAGCTTTCGAATTTCTAGGTCAATGAATGGAATTGAAAACCCACCCCATAGTGACTGAGGAGTATTATCAGGAAAGCCTATTAACTGACCTCCATCAAATGGCCTCAGTGGGAGACAAATGTCCACTGTTCCCGACCATCTGGGTTGAGAAGCAAGAACATAAAAGGCCATAATTGCCCCTGAAATGCTCTATAGAGATTTGGTTTAGGCGAAACATTGGGGGTGCACAAAGTCCACGGCACAAGGTGCACATAATTTATCTTTGTTGCACCATCCATGCCACAATCCTCCACATATGTACATTCCTGCATAAACTTGATGAAAAGGCATTTATTAAGGAAGTAGTTTAGAGAATTATCACATCTGTTCTGCTAATAAAAAATTCAGTTTTCTCAAGAGGTATGAAAATTAGGTTAACTACAAAAGGATGAAATATCAGAGTTCTACATGTACAAGAGACAGTGCATATTAATGACAGTGGCTATGAAATTATGAAGACAAATTTAAAAATTATTTTAAAGTAGTTTCCAATCGTAGTTTCATAAGTCGATCATCCTCTGGTTAGGGAAATGTAAGCCATTGTCCAGACACATCTGTAAATTTTTGGAGGATGAACAAAAATATATACAGTGATATTGAACATAATAGGAAAGCAGAATTAATGATGGAGCTGATTCAAGCACATCCCACTAGTGATACATCACTTTCACAATCAGAATGTGAAATTGAACCCATATGTTTAGTATTGAGCATGAACATCGACGGGATTCGTGTAGCTGCTGGGGAGTGAAACAACGGTTACAACTCTCTCCCACCTTTCTTCCAGTTTATGAGGTGGACACACCTGAGGCACAGTTTCTGCGACTTATTTTGGCCATGGTCAATGTGGAGACTTGTGTCTGGTATTCAAATCATCTTTCTACATATCATACTAATTTTAGCTAAGCTGTTTCTTTGAAAAATGTGCTTTAAAAAAATTAAAGCTGCTATACAAAGACTTGAGAGTGAGATAGGGAAAAGCCTGTGGCTGGTGAAATGCAAATGAGGCTTGGCTCCGACAGCTGGCTGCTTTGGGATGACATGGGTGATAAATGGTTCTTAAAACATGAGCAGGCATCAGCCTCCCGATTCTGTGTCAGCCTGGCACAAACAGCAGTATTACTAGATGCTTCCTTTAATTAATGCAACATTACTGCATTAGTCCGGACACTGCCGATAAATGGGAAAGAACTGATATCAGAGGTAATATCAGAAATCTTTCAACCTTGAAGCTAGGCTGTGTTGGCCAAAAGCTGAAGTACCGTAAGAGGTTTAATTGTATTTGTAATGTACCAGTGCACCATGACAAAAATGGGGAGATAGTGTAGTCAAGACCAGGAAAGGCTGTGATAAATGAGAAAGAATGAGTGATTACACAGCTAGGAGGAGTGTGAAAACAGACAAAGGACAAGCAAATGGACCAGGGGAAACCAGCCAGCACTGTAATTTAAACAGTAAGAACTAGAGAATTTTAAAGTGCAGAGTAGTGTAGTAATTATTTGGTTCTCTGAGATTGGCTAGGACTGGAGGAAGCACATGACAAACAACTGGAAGTACCACAAAATGTAATCAGAGAGTATGTACCTTGTGGTAATATATATATATATACTTTATCCTAGATGAAAACATATACATTAGTGAGGCCATTTCTGAGAAATGCTTTTGAAAATACACACACACACACACACACACATACACACACACATTCATACACACCAGATGTTTTATAGAAAATCTGGACTTGGCTATCTTTCAAGAATGCCCTGTTTCTCTTGACTCATATTTCCACCTAGAAATCAAGTTAAGTTTTTAATGTTGCACTTTATTATAAAATATGCTGTCTCAAAATAAGCTTTTATTAAAGTAGGTAGGCCATTGAATAATTTTCTGCAACAAGCAAATGACAGAAGCAACTACCTCAAATCTCACAATGGATACCAGTGGGAATTGCCAGGAATCCCAATTGTTAGTTACAATCACTATAAATACACATACAACTATAAATAAGCCTACAAACTGTCCTTTCCTCACACGGTTAAGCGTATTTTCCTACTCTTGTCCAATAACTTCTATGTATGTCTCCCTACAGTACTTTATAGAAAAAGTGAACAAACTGAAAAAGTAGGCTAGATATATTAATTTTGCAGGACATCACATCTTTCTTAAGTATTCAGCTGCAATTGTAGAGCAAAATCAGCAATAGACAATATGTATTGAATAAAATACGTGTGCATTCAACAAAACCTCATGTTCAAAAATAGGCAGTACTAAAGACCACGCCTTCCTGTGAGCTGGGGCAGCTGCCATGGAGAACAGGGAGAGAAGCAAGAAGCAAAACCACACACAGGCTGGCAGACAAGAAGACTAACACCACCACCACGACCTCTTACCCACCACCACGACCTCTTACCCACCACTTTCATAAGTAATGGGCTGACTTGGAGGAAGTCAGGCTGAGATGATAGCAACTGAAGTCAAAAAGAAAAGACTCAATGCTAGTATTGTTTGATTGACTTTGCAGGCCTGAAGCTGGTGGTGTGGGCATCTATTTGGAGGATAACGCTGTAGGGATTTCCCTCTGTCTTGTTTTTGAAATCCAATGTTTTGCTCCATTTTACCATTTTGTTTTATTCCTGTGTCTGGTAACCTGAGCAACTATTTTGAATATAACAATATGCAATATAACAACCATTGTTAAATTCCTATCATCTGGTTTTGAAAACCTATATAACTATAGTTGTTTTTTGTTGTTGTGCTCATGTTGCTTTTGTTGTTTTTTTGTTTGCATCTTGATTTTTCTTTCTCTTTAAAATAAAAAAATAAAAAATAAAAGCAAGCAGTAGGCTAGATTTTGTCCAAGGTTCACGATTTATCAGTCTCTGATGGGACATCTAAACTTTGCATGGTTGGGACACTTGCAAGTAGTTGTAACTCTTCCAAAAGGGATTACAAATCAAGGACATATCTTCTAATATAACTACACTCAAGGGTATGCTGGTAAGTCACCATCTTACATCATATGATAGTATCCTTTCCTTTACTTTTGTTCCTCCTCTTTTGACCTATACTAATAAAGAGTATTAACCACTGTTTTCTGATGGAAAAAATAATGTCATGCCAGCCCTTCCTGCCTCTTAGCTTTAACACTGAAGTTTCTTTACCCAAAAATAGCCAAGACATTTTAACTCTTCTATAAGTTTATCTTATTAATTATTGTGTCTTGTTTTAATATTTGCAATATTCAGGGAAAAGAGTTTACAAAGTTGTGCTGATTATCAATTTCAGTCTATGAAACCACCCTATCCATCAAAACAATAATCATTTACTTCATTGATGATGAACCTTTTAGAGTTTTCAGTGATAACATACAACCCACTGCAACACACATGCCATAGATTCCACTTACCTATTCTTTCAGCTCATACATCTGTAACGTCTCAGTCATGGTTGATCTAGGATAATGCAGTTGGACTTGACTGAACTTACTCATCTGCAGTTCACTAGCAGGAGGGAATTCTGTTCTTTGCTAGCTTATTTGGGATGGCTGTGCTCCACATGTGCTTCATTATTTTTTTAAAATTCTTCTAATAGTAATGAAAGAAGCACAACAGATTATGCCCTACTGTGCAGTCGCCACTCAAGCTTTGTTGCTGTCATGCTTTTGACATTCCATTGGTCAAAGGAAGACCCCTGAGAAAAGTCAACTTGCCACTAATACTGGAAAGGGACTGTGCTGGGAATGAATTCAGGGAATTGTGAACATCAGATATTCAATCTACCATAGACTGGGACTTAATGCTGGAGTGTGACTACTCTATTCTGATTCCTTCCATACAAGTTTATTTTAGCAACTGAAACAATTAAATGAGAGGCACAAAATGTGTAAAGTATTTAACACAAAATTAATCAGTAAATGTGCTATAGCAATGCCTTATTTTAGGCAGTTTTTCTTTTTGAGGTTTCAGTTACCCGTAGTCACCTAATAACCTCCTGATGTATTGTCAGAACATCAATATCAGTCTAATGCTGTGTCACAACGTCTCTGGCATTCAACTCGATTCATCTTGTCATGTAGGCACTGTATCATCTCATCACAAGGAGAGGAAGAGTGAGTATAGTATAAGATATTTTGAGAGAAAAGAGCTCACATTCACATGTTTTATTACATTACATGGTTATAATTATTCCATATTAAATTCAGTTATTATCTTAATCTTGTACTGTGCTTAATTTATACATTAAAATTTATCATAGGTCTTTGTGCCTAGAAAATTTTATATATATACAGAGGACTCTGTACCAAAAAGTTTCAGGCATCTGGGGAACTTTGGATCCTCCAAAAAATGGGCTACTACTCTGTATTCTTTACATACTTTGAGGTCAGAAATGACTTTTAAATCTTATTGTAGCATAAGGAAAACTATAGATTTACTATATATATACCTAGTAACATGCATAAGCAAATACTAATCTACAATCTATGCTCTAATTTAGCCCACAAGTTAAGCACACCTGATAGTCTGCAATGTTTAGTTGAGGAGTTGGCAGTTTAAAATTTACTGCTTGTGTAACAATAGCAGCCTAGATATCTATTAATAAATCTATTAGTATAGAAGATAGTGCTGTATTCTTTACTGAAATAGAGATCTGTTATTGTTCAGCCAGCAATTGATTCTTTCTAAAATACTTTTAATCTTTGATTTTAAGAAACCAAGTTCCTTCTCTATGATCTGAAAGCAAAATATTTGAGTTCTCAGATTTTATGCAACTGTGAAGTGTTCAATAAAGCCTGGACAAATGATATATTATCCTTAATTCTTTGTCGTGTAACGACCATAATTAATTAAACATACAGAAAAATGTATTACCTCTCTTTCCACAGGCTTAAGGTTTGAATCTATCTTTTAGATTTCAATCAATATTCTTGATTTTAGAATCGAACACATTATTCCTGGCAGTCATTTTCAACTAACATATAGATTATTCACATGATCTTACTGAGATCCAGCAGACTTTGCCATTCCTTGAGAACTTTTCCTGTGTAATTTAAAGTTCTGAAACTTATTTTGAGAGTTGGAGCAACTGAAAAATCACTACCACACCCACACCCAATACATGTATTGAAGTGCCTCCTCAGGACAGATGGATGGGATGGAAGTGGGTTATAATTCTTTTCTCTACAAGGCTCGTGACATGCTCTAATGAAAATGTTCACCTTTATGTTCCTCTTGATTATAACCACGAAATTTTTGATGCTACATAGGCATAAATTTTTGTTTCTTGATAGAAAAAGAGCATGCTACTTGTGGGATTTAATTGATAAAAGATGGAATGTAAGAACTTGAGGTCATTCAAAATTATAATTCTGTCCTGTGTCCTGACAGATAACTGAAACTTCATTTTGTTTAATTTGAGGTTAAGCTTTATTTTCTGAGGTTCCTCATGCATTAGAGTGTTCTAAAACAGCTATCTACACAGAGAGAACAGTAATACACTCATCTCCCAAAAATATATACTGATACATGTGAAAATGAGCCAAAGAACATAGGTTGGCATCAGTAAAGAATCAACTCTGCTACATGCAAGAAAAAA
Source organism: Dasyprocta punctata (assembly GCA_004363535.1). Taxonomy (NCBI): domain Eukaryota; kingdom Metazoa; phylum Chordata; class Mammalia; order Rodentia; family Dasyproctidae; genus Dasyprocta; species Dasyprocta punctata. The sequence continues at coordinate 10,725 of RJWM01013890.1, forward strand.
CAAAAAACAAACAAAATCATATTCTTTGACTCTCCTGATAGTGAAAATAATGCAGTATTTAGCAGGAAATGCTGTATGTTTGGTCAGAGAGAGTATTAGTGTTTTGTTTTAATTCCTATGATTTAAGAAAAGATTATCATTTCTGGAGTTAAAGAAATCTAGTGAGTTTGTTAATGTATAAACTGGAGACAAAAAGCATGTTTTTGGATTTGAAATAATATTGGGTAGGATCTAGTACATTTCCTGGAATAAAATATATGGGCAGTAATTTGTAACTATTATTATTATCAATCTTTCCAAATGGATGCAAATGTGATGTAAATATGGAGTAATAATAGTGGAAATTTCTAGGTACATGCAATATTAAAAAATAGATGGGTTGACATAACAATTCTTGAAATATCTATTTAGCATCAGAATCCCAGCAGTAACTAGAAAGACATGAAGATAAGTCTGGTCCCCTGGTACGGTAAGAAGTGGTTAAAAGTTAGGGAGCACAGGGAGAACCTCTTTTCGTAATAAGATACCATAATGCAGATTACAAAAACAAGGCTATACACTTGGACAGTGACGGCCCAAATATCACTAGAGTTTAGAGAGAAGCAATGTTAAGATATCTGCAACCATCTGTAGTCTTACAGCTCAGTTTAAGATCTTCAGTATCTGGCAGAGACATATATACTGAATTGCAACAGCAGACGATTATACATAATCTTACACATAAATGTTATGGACAGTGAGTACGTATAAACTCACATGCAATACATTTAAATATTGCACCAAATTTTAAACTCCATTATTAATTATCACCATTCCACTTAATATTCCAAGAATCCAGCTACCTGCCTAGCAAACCCCTGCAGTAAATATTTTTTCTATGTTTGCTTAATTTACACCATCTTTTCAACCCTCAATCAAAAGTTAAAGTCTCCCATGAAACTTACTCTGAATTCCCCAAAGTCTAATCTTCTTTTCCTCTGATCTTCTGTTGAGTTTAAGCTGCGACACTCAATTTAGCACATGCCCCATCTCTAATCTTGTCACATTATGTAAATCTTGTCATTCCATAAACTTGTAAACCCCTCGTAAGTACTGATTACAGTGAAGAGTAATAACTGACTCTCAACCTCTATTCTATCTCATTTTTCAAATTGGAGAAATTCAAAAGCTAAAAATATTCCCAAGACCAGAGTGGTGGCACACCCCCATAATCCTAGCACTTTTGGCAATCTGATACAGGAGGACTACAAGTTTGAGCCCTGTCCAGGCCACTTGATGATTTAGCAAGAACATGTCTTAAAAAACAATATGAAAAGAAAAGAAAAAAGAATACTGGGGGCTAGAGATGGAGTTCAGTATGAAGGCTCTAGGTTCAGTCCCACTAAATTTACTTGCAAAAGAATAAAGCAAAAGTTATTTACTGTATTTGTACCTATGATTATGCTGATGAGTGGTGTTGAGTCCTACACCATTTATCTGAAGTGATGTTTTTTGTGTCCATTCCCCACCTTACCCAGTGTTTAGAACCACATTCATCAGTAGTAGCAGGGGTGGCTTTGCGGATGGTTTCTTCCCACATTCCTGTCACTCAGCTACAGTGCTTGTGTTTTTGAGCTTCTGGCATCACTAATGGTCTGTCAGCACCTTATCCAAAATAGAAGATCTACTTAAAATATTAATAAGCAGTTGGATAAATTATGTTAGTTATTCATTACTATAAAATAAATCACTCCAGAACTTGACAATTTAAAACAAGAAACATATATTTTATCACATAGATTAAGAACATCAGGAATTAGCATTTACTGGATGGTTCAATCTCTGAGTGCCTGGAGAGGTTGCCATCAATGTTTAGAATGAAGTCTGAGGAAAATTTGATGGAAACAGTAGGACACATTTCCAAGTGCACTCATGTGGCTGTTGACAGTGGCCCTCAGTTTCTTACTGGCTGCAGATCAGAGCTCTTGGTTCCTCAGTATACGATTGTCTCTATTGTGACATAAGAGCTGACTTTCCTCAGAATAAGTGATCTGAGATAATCAAAGAGGGAGAGGCAGACAAGGGGTGGGGGACTAAAAGTAGGAAGGTGAAAGTTGGAGTATTTTATAATCTCCCCTAGAAGTAACATGTCATCACTTCTAATAGATCTTATTTGTCAAAGAGTTTATCTTGTTAAAGTCTTGGAAGGTACTATAAAAGAGGAGCTAATGTGGATGCTGGCTATTACAGTCTAGCCTCTTTCCACCAATAATTCATGCCCTATATGTGAAGTTCATTCCCTCTCAAAAGACCTCAAAGTATCATCCCTTTACAAATTCAGTATGATATCCAGATGTCTTGATCTAAATCAGGTTTTTTAGATGCAGCTGATGCCTTCTGTGTGTAGTTCCTTAAGAAAAATTCCTTGGACCCAGATTGCCTCCTTGGACCTGTAAATTAGAGAGACCTGTGATCTTTGCCCACCACACACAAACACAAAATTATTGTTCAGTAGCAGGACAGGCTTAGGGTACCTGCTACAGGAACTCTTAATCAAAATGGAGGAGATAAAAGAAACGGAGGCGATAAATTGAAGTCACGCAGATTGTTCCACAGTGAATCTGACATCCATGCAGGATCATGTGGGAAGTTCCTTGATTAGAAGTCAGGATGACTTCTACCTGCAAATGACTTACCGTGGTTCTGGGCTCCCTGCTATGGGATCTCGGTAATACCCTGAGTTATCCTTTCTTTCTCACAAAAGGGGATGTGTTTGCAACTGCTTCCTGTTTACTGAAATTTAGCAGCACAAAGGCTTTCATTTTCTTCTGTCTGTGCCTTTCAGCCAAGGTCTCTGTGATTTTGCAAATATAACTTTCCTCAACAATATTTTTTAATCTTCCTAAAGTTTACTTTATTAAGCGAAGGTCACAGTCACAAACTGCTTTGAGATAAAAGCTTCTCTACTTTATGCTTCTGTTAAAATACCTGAGGAAAAATTGCCTTAAATTTCTTAAAAGCCCTGTTGTTTGATAGAGGGGATCCATAAATCCATATCCTTCTGATATATACTACTGGGCACATGGACTAACCTAGAGCAAGGTGAGGACACTGCATAAAAGCATGAATACCCTTTGGAATCTGGGATTATTGAGATATTTCTTGAAGTCTGGCTACAGTAATGCTCAATAGATTTCCAGATAATATATGCACATTCCTAATTAAGTGTTGTATCCTAACAGTCTGTTGAGTGTCTATATCTATTATGAACTTTTACATGTCAACGCATTTAATAAGTCACAAAAACAACCAATACAGTGTATATATATTTATATATGTGTGCGTCTGTACACATGTGTGCATATTTGAAGAAATAGTGGAAAACATTTAAAGAATTGTCTCATGCAGTTACAGAGACTGAAATTCATAAGTGTACACCAGCAATCTTGACACCCATGATCTTAACCTGTTTCAGGCTGTGATAATAAAATACTATAGGCAGCATAGCTAATAAACAATAGAATATAATTTCACACAATTCTGAAGAATTGGAGGTCCAAAATCAAGATTCCCTGCTCAGAAAAGACCTACATTTTGGTTCTGTAGTGGTGTTTTATAGCCACATCTTCACCCAGAGCAAGCTAGTTCTCAGGGGCTGCTTTTACCAAAGGATACTAATCTTATTCATAAGGGCTCTATTCTCATGATATAACTACCCCATAAAGGTTGCACTTTCTAATACCATCACCTTGGGAGTGAGGATTTTAGCATATGAATTTTGAGGGGACACAGATTTTTAGACTATAACACCAAGATTACAACCAATGTCATAGATCAGATCTGAAGGCTGCCTGCTACAGAATTCCCATTTTCTTGAGGGAGACCACTTTTTGTTCTGACTAGAGGAGGCCACCTCCACATTACAGAGGACAAACTACCCAAAGTATAACCACTTTACTATCATTCTTATTTAAAGCATTTCATAGAATCATCCAGAATTAGCTATCACAGCATATAAATATCTTATGGACATTTAAGCAAAAAACTGAGATAAGATGCTCGGGCAAATGAAATAGACTATTTCTCTTATGCCACTACGTATGTTCTTTGATTTATCTTTCAAGTGAGATTCACTTTAATTTCCGAGATTCTGGAATGGTAATTTCAGTCATATCTAGAATGCAAAAAGGTAGTGTGCAGTTATGACTGCTGCCAAGGTATTGTTATTTATTATGATTCTCATATCAGAAATTGTAAGCAGAAAGGCTTCAAGAAAGGCCATAAGAAGCCACAGGGGAAAATTACCAAAACAGAAATAGGAGCCTGTATCACTGACCATTTTAACTACCAAAACTGTGCATTTAGCAAAGAGTGGTGGATTCCTGAATAGGGAGGTGGCAGAAAAATCAGGTTTGATCTGACCATATGATCTGACCAGTGCATATCTAAGCACTGGGAAGAAAAATAACTGGGTTGGTGAAAACAAAGAATCCTTTTATTTTGGAACCCTAGAAATCCCACTCTATGAATATCAAAAGAAAATCAAATGAACTTTTTCTCCTTCTCAAGAGACCAAAGAGGAAATTAGGAGCCAACATGCAGCGTTGGTAGGTCTCTATGTACAGAAATACAACACAGTGATTAAAGCCTTTACTTGTGCCCAAAAGAGCAGGGACAGATTCTATGCCTAGAAGACTGTGATGAATAGAAGCTTACACTAGCTTATGATCAATGCTCATGAGGAACTATGAGAGACACTGCAGTTTCTAGGTGAGCATCTGAAAGCTGTAGTTGCAGTTTGTGATTGTAGTATGACCTGAATTGTACCTACAAGTCAGTGAGACCTGATGAAATTTGGTTTACAAAAATCAAATACATAGTGTCCAAAGATCTTATTCTGTAGTACTAACCCATTTCATCATATAAGATTCTACAGCTTTAAAGAAAGCAACAAACAACAGTATGTACCCACCAAATATTCATCTTGCAAACTTTTTCACACAGAAAGAAAAACTAGGGGTACAGCAAAGTATTAAAACAATTGCCTAGCACACACAAGGAAGGGAGGGAGGGAAGAAGGAATGGAGGAGGAAAGGAAATATTATATAGGAAAAAATGCACAATGATACCTAGAATTGAGGAGTCCAGTGCCCTGTGTCCTGTACTAAGAAAATAATTTCACCTAATTTCTTGGAACCCTGAGTTTAAACTATGAAAAGAGAATATTAACCCCATCACTGAGACAGAAGCTTAAAGGACTAAATGAAATAGTAAAAAGTTCCATAATTAGGTAGAAATTCTATACAAACACAATGAGGCATAAGTGTTTAATTGAGCAGCCAGTCCCCAATCAAAAACCAAAAAATTATTCTGCCTTGCAACATATACTTTTAAGTGAAATAATCTGTGGCTGCCTGGGAAGATGTGACTTTACACTTAACTCCACTAGGACTTACTCTTCACCAGACACTGGAATCAGCTCTATTTTTAAGGAGATGCTTGGTTTCCTTGTTGCTAAGAAATTTCACAATCCACATAACCATGACAATTATGGTTGTGTGATGACAATCAGGCGGTGGACTCACATTTCATATCACTAATCAACTCTAATAGGTATCTTTTAAGAAAATGGATAAGGGGGAGCAGATAAGAGATATTTTAGGATACCTAGACCATGTGGTTTCTGTTGAAATGATACCCATGCCCTTTATGAGAACAGCCATAGGTAGTGTCATTTAGGGTTGTGTTCCAGGGTACATTATTTGTGTCAGCTGACTTGGGGCACAATTTGTCCCCTCAAAGTTACCATCCCATGCTTTAAACAATTATTAGAAAATATTTTGATGACCACTATATACAGTTTAAACAGATGTCCTATTTATTATTTTATGATATCTTTATTTTATGAATCATAAAAGGAAACTAACCTTGTTTCTCATTTTTCATAACAAATATCTCTTAAAACAGTGTTTTTCATTTTACTTTATGTTTCTATGCTTTAAAAAATACGTAAGTTACAGATAAAAATAAAACCCAAATAGCTATCCAAAGCCTTATTCTCTCTTCTGTCTCTGTAGCAGTCAGTGCTCACTAGAGAAAGAAATTTAATGCAAGATATATAAATATACAAGGATTTACAAGGTAGGTTTACAACGACTTCCCACAGAGTCAAGCATGAAAGGATACAAGAAGGCTGTCTGCACCCTGGTGATCTGAGGGATTCAGTCAAAGACTGAAGGCCTGGAGCTCAGTGTAGTGTCCCATGAGAGTCTGCATCAGGAGGCCAAAGGGTCTCAACTGGAAGGTTGAAGAGTCTGCTGCGCTGGAAGTTAGCTAGGAGATTCCATCCAAGGTGAAGGTGAAGAGGAGAGCTCCTCCAAACAAACAGAAGGGAGTCTTCCTTCTTTGTTTTCCTTTCATCCCATTCAGACTACAAACCTATTGGTTGGTGTCACTAGCACTCAGACCTAGCTGATACAATTTAGTTGGGCATTTCATATATGTGTATATATATATACACAAAACATAACAGAACAAAGTCAATCAAAACAAAGCAGTAGAACTGGTACAGAACTTCAAAGCAAGATACTAGGAAAACAATAGTTACTATAGTATATCTTGTTATCTTCACCATAGTTGACATTCCACCAGGTATAGTAAAATCAAACCAAAAAAAAAAAAAACCAGAATAAAACCAATCAAAACAGAGTATGAAATAAAGCAAAAAATTTAATTACAATAAATCAAAACAATGAGAACAATATTGGGCCTCAAAGACAAGTCAGAAAGGCATCATTTGGCATTTCTTGCTCAAATTGACATAATCAGTTAGTTATCGCAGTTTCCCTTTAAGCAATCATTGTGATGACTCTGCTGAATATAGTTTTTTACTTTAAAACATAAAAATTCGTGTTTATGTGAAAATATACTTTTATATAAACCAGAGTATTTTCCCACTGGTAGAATCCAAATCTACTTGTTTGCCCACATCATAGTTGACTCTTGATATTGTCATATTTTTATCTTTGCCAATCTAATAGATAAAAGAAATTCATTTTAAACTTTGCCCATTCTATGATTTTGCTTCAGTCCCATGTACTTGTTTTAATATATATTTTATTGCTACAAATGAGTTAAAATAATATCATGCTTATTTGCTATGGTAGGTAAAATAATGCCCCATCCCCAAAGATATCCATGATCTAAATTCCTGAACCTATAAAGATATTACCTTACATCAGATAAAGAACTTAAAAGGCTATACTGTCAGGAATCATTTCTATAGTATGTTACTAGAGAAGCTTCTCTGATTGTGTAGAGTACCAGAAAAGGGGCTTTATAGGTACGACTAGGCTAAAAGAGCTTAAAACCAGGATATAATCCCAGATTACTTGGGTTTTTCCAACCTAATCACATGAACTCTTCAAAGCATGAAGGATAGAAGAATAGCCAGAGAAATTCAGTGTGAGAAGTTTCCATCTATTTAGCTGGCTTTGAAAATGAAACAAGGAGAACAAATATCAAGGACCATTACAACCTTTACAAAGTGCGACTGATCTTTTTCTTTACAGCATGCAAGAAAATGGGGATCTCAGTGGTAGAACTTTTAAGAAATGAACTTTGCTATGACCCCAGTTAGTAGGAGACAGATACTTCCTTAGATCCTCTTGAATACGGTATCTATATTTTTCTTTGGCCTTATAACTAAAGCCAGACTTGCAGACAGACAGAAAAGCACTTTGGTTGGCCCAACTGTCTCACCCTAACCATAGTTACGTATTACTACCACCACACGATCTGGTCATTTTCCATAGCAGACTTACGCAGGTTTCTAGCTTACTTTTCAGCATATACCCTTGACTGTTTTGCATGGCTACTCTGAAAGAGCAGCAGAGCTCATGTCACCATAGCATTCACATGAACACTCTTTGCTTTCTTTCAGAAGTTGCAGTCTATTCCTACTTGAAAAAGCTGGCTTTTGAATGTTCTGTGTCACTAATATTGTTCTGCTGCTTCTTTTTCATTGAAATCAGGCACAGAAGGTATTTTAATCCATACACTAACCCCTGTCCACTGCTACTTGCAGGGTGACATTAGGTTTCTCTCACACAAACTGCTATGAAACTTTGTGGATTTGAAAATGTAAATGTACTTTCTGTATGTATTGCAAGCTTTTATATATTAAACCAGTGAGAGGTGAAGCTACAGAAAGCCTAATATATTTAGTGAAGTTCTTCATTATGTAGGAATGTGAACCAGGAAATACTTAATGCATTTTCTTCAAACTCCAAATTTTGCAGTGGCAGAAGAGATTAGTCTAAGTATATCCAAAAGCCAATTCTCTTTCTGAAGAAATAATAATGATGATGAATATTGCTATTGCAATAGTGTATTTCATCAAGAGTCTAGGTAGTTTATTAATGAGAATTACAATTTGGTATAATTTCAAGGTTGTAATAGAGCTCTTTTCCTCCCACCAACAAAGATTTCAATGATAGAGTTAAAGTGATTTAGTCTATTAATTAATGAATATCAGTACACAAAGGCAACCTTGAAAACTGAATTTATGAGTGAAATTTCAGTATAGTGAAGAGTTTTACAGACCCTTACTTCTAACTCTAAAGAGAAAACAGTAGTTTGTAGTCAAATGCCTTTGAAAACTGGTGTATATGTGCATGTGTGTGTATCCTCACACACATAAATATGTACATACACATATGCATATAATACACAAATATATAGTATGCATATATAAATATATATTCATCTATATAATTGGCAAATATATATGTGTTTGTGTATATATATATATATATATATATATATATATATAGTCACAACGTGCATTAACATTTAAAATGTTCTGAGAATTACTACCATAATGAAATTTGCCTGAGGGTAAAGGTACAGTTCAACGGAAGAGTATGTGTTTAGCCTTCACAAAGCCCTAGGTCCAACTTTTTAAAAAGTTTTTCCTATGTTAATTTAATTGCAAGGATTTTATTTTGAATAATACCCCATTGATATATATCAAAACTACATTTTCAGAGTTAATATATTCTGAAACTGATTTACTTATTTATTACATACTAAGAGATCAAGATCCTAAATATGTGAACTTGTTTTGGATTCTAAAAATAAATTTTATTTTAAATTCTAACTATGATCTACATAGAATAATAATAATATGTGTATTATTATTATTATTATAATCTTGCTTCATCTATTTCTATTTCAAAAAAACTGTCATTCCAAGGCATGAAATTGGCCACATCTGTTACACTGCTCTGTTTAACTAAGTCGCAGAAGAAAATGACCTTTTTCTTCTTTGAAATGAAAACAATCACACACACACAAAAGTACATAATATTTCTCTCCATCTGCTTACCAATTACATAAGATGGTGAGTCACTTTTTTTTGTGAACAACAAAATAATTTATGAATAAACACAAAATATTTTTGCTTTTAATTAAGAATCTGCAGTCTGCCAGAATATTCTTAGACATATTTTTAATAAATGTTATGGCCAGTCTTTCTGAAAAAGTTCAATCATGTACATAGTTATCTAGCTATTCATAATTTTTTAAAATCAGATATGAAAATCTAACTGGGTAATTGCCAATACTAAAAATAATTTATTACTGCATGATTATTATGATCCACATGCAGAAGCTTACCTGTCTTCAAATTACAGAAATCTCAACTAGGTAGGAAATTATGATTGCAGTCTTTTTCAATGAATGAAGACATATTTTAAGAGTTCAAAAATTTTTATACATAAGGAATTAATAAAATGAATTTTCATTTATCCAAAAGCAACTGATTAAAGTATAAGCACAGTACAGTGTAGTTAAGTGTTAGCTGAATGTCTTATCAAGAAAAATGATCCTAGATTCTTGAAATAATCATGCACCTATAAAGATGCAGGTAGTAGCCAGTGGGTATCATTATATGGAAGACACTTTAAGGAAAACTTGATTACTGACTGAGCTTTGACCTGAAATTTTTTTGTGCTTTCCCACTTTAGCACTCTGATCTTAACCATTTATGAACTGGAATTGGAACAAAGAAAAAGACCAACATCTCCAGTCCCAAATGTCATTTTGACTTTCAAATTGTACCATTTTAAGGGGTGGTTGATTCAGTTACAGTTAAAAAGAAAGCATTTTTTTTTCACAAAATGCAAAGATAACCTAATCAATCTAATTCTTCTATCTGAATCTTTCAATTCTGTTGGGTCTTTCTGCCAAGTGGTTTACTTGGCTGTGATTTAAAAGTCTTTTCTCCCAAAAAATCAATCACTTAGAGAAATTAAACATTTTGATTCCCTAGTCTGAAAACTCTGTGGCCTACTTATGTCCTTTTATTTTTATTTTTTTATTTTTTGGTACCAAGAATCGAACTCAGGACCTCATGCTTGCGAGGCAGGTGCTGCAGCCACTGAGTTAAATCCTTGGTCTTCTATTTATGTCCTTATACTTGAAGTCATAATTGGAGAAATGGAAGGTCACTGAATTTCACCAAAGGTTTAATGTATCTATGTCTATTTAGGGAACTAATATTCTCAGAGCAGCTAACGGTTATTGGATGAGATCATGCTTCTGATTATATAATTATTAAAATTCTGAGTGATAGGATCTTTTCCAGAATCCATATTTTGCTACAGCTTATCCAAGTGATTTCTAGAACTGCAGTCTTTGGTACCAACAAGCGTTGGGTTGCTCCTGGTAACCAGAACATAACCACAGCAAAACCCTCAGAGAAGTACAGAGAATAATCTGGGTGTCCCTTATCTAACCCACTAACAAACATGTCACTTACCTGAGGACAGAAAGGAGCATATACCACACTCAAGACTGAACACCAGGGTAGTAAAGGAATTTGGAGAAATGATAATTTAGTCCTAGAAGTATAAGGATATGCACTTGTGATAATGTCTAAGTGACAATGGACCTCAATGACATTTTCATAAATGTTTTGTATTGAGGGTTTCAACCTAGCAAGATGTGGGTTCAGAAACATTCACATGAGATTTTTATTCAGTGAGTCATAATTTTCATTAAATAGAATTACAACTCAGAGTAACTTGAATAAAACCAGAGAATACATTAGAATAATAAAAATATATTGCATAAAACACACAGAAGAAAATATGTAGCTAGGTTTTAAGAAGAATTAGAAAAGAAAAAAAAAACTTGCATAACATTCTTTCTTTTCCCATTACTACCAAGTGGTATCTCACCTCTGCTTTCCTTGTACTCTCTACTTTCGTGATTCTGACTTCCTTTGCTTCTCCATAGCCAAGACATACCATTTTCGCTTAGATGCTCCAAATGAAGGCTCAGAGCCTCAATTCTAAGTACTGAAGAAAGATAATTCTATTTGCTAACTTGGGTCACATGTTCATCAATGATGGACTCAACCTTGAACATACTGGGAAAGAATGACTTAGGAGGCGGAAACCTGTAGCTGGAAGTGCAGTGCTTGGAAGAGAGCTGTGGTTTGAGCAAAAAGCATCACAATCCTGAATTATGAAAGTGGTAAACTTAATATGGTAATTTCATTTTTTAAATTGGATCGCTGGAGTTGTGGTCAACAGATTAATTCAAAATATTGATGAATACTAACTTCATATGCTAAAAACAGTTTACCACTTAAAGGTATGACACATTTTGTACAAATAACATTCTTGTAAATAGAGCTTCCTGTAGCAAATATTCATCCATATCCTTAAAATTATAAGTCAACCATCTTCCTAACAATAAAAATATCTGTCACAATTACAGGAAAGTCATTCAACTTTGTGGCAAACAGACTTAAAACCTAAAATTTATAGAGACAAGACACAAAACACTTAGTTTAAATAGACATATTGCAGTATTCATATATATGTATACATATGTGTGTGTGTATAAAACTACATTAGTCTTTTTTCCACATGAACTAAACTAAATTGTTACTCTACTTCTTTTTATTTTGTAAAATCATTTTTATCTTCTGAAAAATTCAAACAAGCTACGCTTAATTATGGTCAAAGAACAATTAAAAATATTTGGAAATTCTGACTTTTACTTTTCTAGAAATTACCTCAGAAGATATTCACAGCATGAATTAAACTCAAATGTCCAGTAGATGAGTTATCTATATCAAAGATGTTTGTTAACAACAGGATGAGGGCCTAAGTAAGTCTTGTTTTCTCTTTAGAAATTGTGAGAAAATTAATTAGCACAAGTTAACACAAAACTCTCAAGACAAGACCCCACTAACTGAACACAGGTTTTTATAATTTTTGAAGAAAGTATATAGAAAGAAGAAAAAAGAGTAAAAATCACCAAATTTGAAAGCTCCAGTGAGCAAAATAAGCTTTTACTTAGAATTAATGACTTCTGAATATTAAATGTGAGCACCAGTTCCTACTGGTTTGGCACAATAATAAGAAAAATTTGAAGGAGATAAAATAAAGCATACACTTCTCTTACTAGTCTCTTCCCATAATATCTGCAAAGCTACATTTAAAAAAAGAGAGAAAACAGATCTACAGATCTGTGAATTGCCTATGGATAAGTGTACCAGGGCATTTCATGAGTGTGTAACTTATCATAATGTAATAAATTTTCTCCTCTGATATTGAAAATGAAAGTTTGTGAAATGCAATTTAAACTTTATATTTAGATACTAATACAAGCAAATCTACCTGCTTCTTTATCAGTGTACATAATACATTTGGGGCACTTGAGTAAATGAAAGTTTGCTGGCATGTTGTAACACTACGAGAAACAATATAGAACTTACATACAGGATATTTCCTAAATCTCATATAAGTGAATCTATATCATCATTCAAAATTAAAAAGTTAATTTCTGTTGACTCAGATTTAAATGACAAAATTTTGAAACACAATAAAGCTGTTTCATACATATGGCAGTTTTTAATCGGAAAAATAAATTGTTTACGTAGGTCACCAGGAATGGAACTTGGCAAGGAACTGCCTACAGAAATGACTCCATGGATGATTCAAAACTGGAGTAAAAACACAGATGTTTTGTCTCTGATAAGAATGAGGTGCTGTTATAATTTGCCTGTGGTGACCTTTTAAATAATGTCAAGTCCCCAAGAACTACCACCATCTGGATGGTTTCTGGCTCTCAGACATGGCATAGACAGTAACCAAGGATTATCTTAAACAGTGACAAACTGATCTTAATTTGTAATTGTCATTTGTTGGCTCCCCAGTTTAGACTCATTAGCCTCTCTATGAGATCCCTAATTTCCTGGGAAATCAGAACATTGGCCATGGTCATTGCTCCTTTCAAAGCCAACTCATACAAAGCACAAGGAGAACGAGCCTCTGTCTATTTGCTAGTCCCAAATTTATTGTAGAGAATCTTGTCTGCAGTAGGGCACATGGCATTTGATGAGTAACTCCCTGATTAATTGTTTATGCTAATTCTTACCAAGTTATTGGGAGAAACAATGGATATGCATTGTAGCGGGAACCATGCCAAATATGCATGTTCAAAGACACCTTTTACATAAAATAAATTCTAACCCATATTACTAAGCTCATTACAAATATTCTAAAAATATAACTAGGAAGATATTTTATGGTTCCACATTTAATTACTGTTTATGTCACTTATTTTATTTGCTCTTGGTATAATTTTTTCATGAAGTACTGGTCCCATGTCTAGAACCAAGTAAGATATATGGACCACATAACCCTTAAATTCTTATTGTGTTCCTTACCACTTTACTGTCTCAGTACAAAGTAAAAAAAACTAAAACCAAGGTACCCCATAGTTCTCCCTCCTTTTTCCTATCTTGTCCATTTCCCCACAAATCCTTGGAAACCTTTTGTAGACAGCATTTGTAAAGGAATAGATTTAATATAAGACACATAATGTATAGTATTATTTTATAATGTTCACCCAAACAGTCAAATGCAGAAGAGTACAAGAGATTTATCCACATACTAGAGACCCAAAGAATCCAACTGAGGGCCTGGATCCCATAGCAATGTGTTGCATGAGTCCAGTGGAAGACACAGCGCCTATGGCAATGTCCTCTACAAGTTCAGTTGGAGGCCAAGTCTTATGCAACTCTGTATCAAGGATCTGTGCTGAGAAGGCCCAAAGGCCAGTGCTAGAAGTTAGAGTCCACCCCAGTGGGATGAAGGACCTGTGCCACCAGGCTGTGAGATCTGCACTGGAGCCAGGAAGTGCTGCTCAAGTTAAGGACCAGAACTCCCCTGAAGAGAACTGCAGCCATCCTCAGCAGCAGCAAGGACCTGAATTCCTCCAATGAGAGCTGAGTTCATATCAGGAAAACCAGCTCAACAAGCTTCTCTGGAAGAATAAATACCATATCATCTTCCCCTCCAGTTCTCCTTTTATGCTGTTGACAACAGTCCTCAGGTGGATCTCCCATACCCAAAACCATGCTGATTCAGTTCAACTGGGTGCTACAAGTTGACCATTAGTTAATGCACTGAAAGACCTAAATCATTTTTAACTTTATGCATCAGCAATCTTTTTTATACTTACTAACCACTCAAAATATCTTTTAACTTCCTATAATCAATCAGTAACATCATTTTAAGAGTATTTATATTTATAAATTGCTTAATTTTATTTCAATTTAAATTAGTTATGTAAATTAGTAACAAACACATGTGTGCTCACAAAATTGACTAGACGGATGTTAATTCCAATTTTTTTCAACTATCTACCCCATATCTGAGACCTGTCTCCTTAAGGCACAGTGACTTCCCTTCTGTTTCTCTCTATAAAATTTTAAAGTATAGAATCCAAGAAGAAATAACCTCTAGTATTTGTCTACTGTATCTACATTTTGTCAGTGATGGACTTGGCTGTTCAGCTCGCCTTGTTGATTTTGGTCCTCTTAACAAATTTTCATTACTAAATATTCAAATCACAGCTCTGCGGCCTCTCAGTCATGCAGAAGGAAACAGATTCTCAGTTCATTGAACCCACAAGTATTAAATGAAAACTCTGCTATTTAAAATTTGTCTTAAGAAATGCTATGTAACATCTATAGGTAAATTTTCTTGTCTTATATGTGACATTTCTAATTTATGACGGGTAAACATGTCATCAAGAGTTATGCAGCATTTGAAAGTTGGTTTAACATTAGAGAACCTTAAACAGGCCAGCTATGATAAACATCAAGAAGAAAAGCCCACAAAAGATTATTTAATTCTTCCTGAAGACAATGAGAAAGAGAAGATCTATGAAGAGGCGACTCACAATTATTAATGAGTCAGTTCTTGAAATCTGTAAATGAAGTGTGACCCAAAGATACAGTGACTGTTTTAATTTTTTTAATTATTAAAGTAAAAGACCCATTGCCATTAAACCCTCTCCAAATACTCTCACTCACTTCTAATACAATTTTCCCAAACTCTTTGTCACTCCCTGAGATTTTTCTGTAAAAATCTCTTTTGGGAGTGTTTTTAGTTCCACAGTCATGGCTGACCCAGTGTTTTCATTTGATTCAAAACATTTACTTTTCATGGTCACTTTGACTTTGAGAAAGAGCCCCAAGTCCCAGAGTGCCTGATCCAGTGAATAAAGTGGAAGAGAGCACACCATAATTCTTTTATAACCCTTCCTTTTCATTGGATGCCACTTAACACCAGTATTCACCAATTTTTTTATTAATCATACCTGGTAAAGACAATCATGAAAGAGGACTTCTAAAATTGCTTGAGAAAGTGACAAGAACAACGACATAAGTGTGTTTAGAGCAGAAGCAGCATTCTAAGGGAAATAATGGTAATATGTCTCTTCCCGTGTTACAGTGTAGACCAGGAATGACCCACAGAACTCTCATGTGAACAGAGACAAGGGTTTTGAAAGGTGATTGGACCATCAGGGAACTACAGCCAGTTGGGTCATTAGAGAGTGGGGCCTGTTGGAAGAGGCAGGTCGTCTGAGACATGATCTGGAAGAATGTGCTTCCCTCCCTTACTCCTCCCTCTTTTCTCTGCTTCCTGGCTACCATGATGAGGACAGCTTTCCTCCACCAGACTGTGCTTTCAAGTCATCCAATCATGGACTGAAAACGAGGCAAAATAAACCTCTCTTTTAATATGTGATGTTGATAATTGTGTCTGGAAGATGAGGAAAGTAGTTAAAAACACTGTTTTCTTTTTTTAATGTAAGCACATACCTTACATTTGATCAGCCCTTGTATATCTCACTAAGGATTGTGGATGTGAACCTGACCCTCCTATACTAGATTTTCATATGAAAAGTGAAAGGTTTAAGTGAGCACTTTAGGAAAAAATAAATTTGAATCACTATGGAACACATGAATTGGAAGTGAGCAATGTTGTGAAGAGGAAAGTTAATTGGCATACTGTTGAATAGTTGAGAGAAACAATTTGATAGATTTTAATTAGTTTAGTAGAAGTAGACATGGACAGGACAGAAATCGGATGTCAGATGGCTCTCCAAGAAGGGTACAGAGTTTGACTTTGAGGATGCTGGTTTACAAACTGTCTGTATTATGTCACCATTCATTCACCAGCAAAATTAACCATTAGGCTGAGCAGAATTTAGGAAATGGCAGTGCTCTAATTGGGAGAGAAATAATTCACTTCCATACAAAGTTTCTAGGAAGATATTAAACTGGTGTCCCTTAGGTGGAACTAGGCTCACTACTTTCTGGTAGGACAGTATATAAATACAGCTAGTTTGTTTTGAGGGTAGTACCAACTGTACATTTTATCCACTTGTTGAAATTCACTTTAAGTTTTCTGTAATATGAAAAAAATCCCCTAATGTCTTCTTCGTAAATGTGTACTGCATCTTTTCTCTCAATACAGGCATACATGAACAGCCTGCCTCCCAAAATTATGAAAACTGAAGCTTGAGACAAAATGGTTTTGTCTTTTTCAGTTAACGTCAACAATTACCAATCAAGCAAGCAATTCATCTCTAACAAATTCTTTTTTGCCTCAGATTCTTTTTTATGCATATCTAACAAAGTAAGATGTATTCTAGAACGTTGTACTTGCAAAAAACAACATAATAAATCATCTTTAATATGATTATATTACATGTTGGCTATCATAGAATCATTTCCTGTATACCTTAATAGTAAAACTTTTTAAAATCTTAAGTAATCTTTATTACATATTATTAAATTATAGTACAAAAAACAAGACAGTGATAAATTCATGATATTAAGTGTGTGGACAATTAAAACATAATTGTATTTCACAGCTGATTAAAATCAGAAAACAAAAATCAGTGGTGGTTTTTATCAGTCCATGTTAGGGTGGATAATGTCTCCAAAGTTGCTAAGAGTCATGTGTCACTTAATAACAGGAATTCTAAGAAATGTATCATCAGGTGATTTTATCATTTTGTAACTATCACAGAGTGTACATGCACAAACCTATATGAACTTGATAAAGAGTCAGTAAATATAAGATGTATGAGGGTGATTCTGGTGTAATGTCGTATTATTTTACAGTAGACTTTATTATACTTTATGTATATTTATATATATGGAGTATGTCTAAGTACAATTAATATCTAGGAGTACAATTAAAGATAAAAAATATAAAGTAAATACACGAGACATAGACATTTATTTCCATTACATAAGCCATAGGCATTTATTTTCATTAGCAAATTATGTACTGTACATAATTATATGCTATACTTTATATGATTGGCAATACAAATTTGTCATAAATAAACAGTTGCTAGGGATACAATGTTAAAACAGCTGGTCATATAATCTCATAAAAATAAAAAACACATTGCCAGAAACTGGAATAAAGGGTATACTTATATGCTGGCTAACACTTGGCAAAATTGTGCTCTATAGTGGTGCAGAAACACGAACGATAAACTTGAGCTTATAATGAATGAAATTTCCAGTGAAAGGGTTAGGGTTGTACCCTGGTTTATTCTTGTTACTTGTAGCAAAGATTGATAGGACATGAACTGAAGTAAAAACTATTAAGGAAGAGGAAACTAGGAATTGATGGCCTGAGGAATTCTCAGTGTATCTAGATATGGTAAACTTGTGTAATGGGAAAGTCACTGTCAGAAAGTGATTCAGCTCTGAACAGAAAGTGGCTTGGCTCTGGACAAGCGTGTGATTGACTGATGTCTTTGAAAGTGTCCCTAAGGACACAATGTTGAGTCACACAGAGGGTTTTTCAAGGGAGCAGATGTATGTGTGGCTTATGGTTTTCCTCATCCACAGGCAGAAGGCACTCTCCAATTTCCAAATATTCATCTCTTTTGCACATACAAAATACACTTACCCCATTACAACATGTTAGACATTTTCAATCCGTTACAGAATCATTTTGAATGCAAAATCTCACATAACTGTCATCAACTCAAAATCCTTAAATCTCACTATTTAAATCATCTAAATTAGGGATGGATGAAACGCCAGCTTTAACCATCTGTGGACTTTCAGGGACCATTTTGGACTTCAGAATTCATTTTGTTTTAAGCATCAAATTTTGTACTTTTTCTTGCACCATTAACTAGAAAATATTGAGAAAGCTTCAAAGCTTTTAAAAATTTGTAGTGCTATGACCAGGTGTGGTGTCACATGCCTATAATCCCAATACTTGGGAGGTTGAGGCAGGAGGATCAATGTGAGTTTGAGGCCAGCCTGGGCTACACAGTGGGTTCAAGTCCAGCCTGAACTGCATAACAAGACTTTGTCTCAAACAAAAAAAAAGATACAATGTTAGTATTCGATGATCTCTTCAAACAAAATAAAGCAGATGTTGGTTTGAGAAATTTAAACTAAAAATATTATCAACATTTTTTATCAGATTATTTTTTCTGACAACAAAGTGGAAAAATTTATAGATTAGTAGGAAGATGGTAAAGACATTATGGTACCCACTGTTGATTTCCTGTTGTCTTGTTGTGAAGTCCTGTGTTGCTTGCATTGTTCTGCTCTGATTTGTTTTGTTCTGTTTTGCTTTGTTTTGTTTTGTTTTATTCTCTTTAAAGTAAAAAAAAATTTTTAAAAAGACATTCTATCTTGCACAATTTATTTTTATCTTTTTAAAGTGGAAATTAAGATAGTCTTTGAACTTTAATATCCCTATATTCATTTAGGTCACAAGCCTTTGGCATGTTACTTAATTTTGGTGAGGTTGAGATTGCCAATGTATAAAGGAAGGACAGTGTAACATCTAATTTATGATATAGCTATAAGGATCAAATTACATCATTTTAAATTCTAAAATACTAGTAATGTTAATCATTTATTACTTTCACTTTAATTTTTATTTTTAATGTAATTTTTTATTTTGTTTATTTCCATTATTTTACTATTTGTTCAAATGCTTGTTGGCAAGGAAGCATTTATTTTACATAAAGATTTGTTTCTTAAGTATAAAGTAAATATCTAAAATATTTTAATCATTCAGGATTATTTCAAATTGTAATAAAATTGAAAAATTTACCAATTTGATATTTTATTTTTGGATGTGAATTGATAGTAATTTAAGATAAACTTCTAGGTATTCCTTAGTTTAAGATAACATAGTTTATGATATCCCATACCTAGAGAATAGATTAAGAAATAATTATTTATGAGTAGTTCTAATAAGTTGAAATTGAACATTGGAATATACAATATCTACAACACTGTGTTTTTCATAGCTACAATATAATGATGAGGCATTCTATAAAATAAGTCCTTCTCATTTATATGCATTTTACTTAATTTTGAGGAAAATCCCATCATGTATACAGACAATATTTAGCTCATAATGAATATTTGTGAGAATAATACTAATAATCTCAGAGCTGTTTATTTTATACTTCTGGATTTTCTTTACCTATGGGATTAAGAATTTAAGCATTATTTTTATGTATTCCCCATATGAAATTAGAGAAAAACTGTTTAAAAATAGAATTGTTTATCAATATGGTATTAATCAAAAATAAAAATATTAAAGAAAACAGTATATATAATGTGCCTTCCAAAACACAGAAAAAACTTCTCAAATAGTCAGCAGGCATTCAAACAATAGAAATAGTTACAATAAAATTTTCAAAATTTTAACTAAATTGTATAATTGTATCATTACTATTCAAGAAGAGTTCAAGTGTTATATGCATATCTATAGAGATTATATCTACAAAAGCATACTTTATAAGAGATTTTGATTCAGCCACAAAGTCAAAGTCTTAAGTTATCTTGCTCATTTTGTGTGTCATTTTAATTTACTGTAACATCATTTTTAAATAACATATTTTAAAAGTTCAAAGCTTTCAGGTTTTGTCATATTTTGAAGAGAACAAGAAACATTATGGTAGCCATTGTTGATTGCCTATTGTTTTGAAGTCCCATAATGCTATCATTCTTTTGTTTTGATTGGTTTTATACATTTTTGTTTTCTTTGATTGTATTGTGTGTGAAGGTATGGACAACTATTTCAAAGGAAACAAGAGACATTATTGTAGCCACTGTTGATTTCCTGTTGTCTTGTTGTAAAGTCATGTTGCCTGCATTGTTCTAGTCTGATTTGCTTTGCTCTGTTCTGTTTTGTTTTGTTTTATTCTGTTTAAAATAAAAAAAAATAAAGCAGCATTTATGTTTTCATTTTTTACCGTGGGTCTGCCTCATTCTCACCTTTTATTATAAGTTTCAAACACATGGTGTACACACAATAATTTCCTTTTGTCCTCAGTTTTGCTTTGGGTGGGTGGTTTTAGCTACTCACAATAATACTGTATATATATATATATGTTTTTTGTTTTTGTTTTTGTTTTTTTTTGTACCAGGAATCAAACTCACAACCTCATGCCTGCCAGGCAGGCACTTAGGCCACTGAGTTAAATCCCTGGCTCTGTGTTTTTTGAGACAGGGTCGCGCTATGCAATTCAGGCTGACCTTGAACTCACTTTGTAGCCCAAGATGGTCTCAAACTCATAAGGATCCTCCTGCCTCAGCCTCCCAAGTTCTGGGATTAAAGGCATGCACTACGATGCCCAGCTAATACTCAAAAATATTAAAAAGAAAATTCCAAAAGTTGAGGGATCACATTCATATAACTTTTATTAGAGAATATTGTTTTTGGCTAATTTTACTATTGAGTAGCTATTCTTGCTATTGAATAACTAATTAAATAGCTATTGTTGTTAATTTCTTACTATACATAATTTATAACTTGAACTTTATCATAGCATCTTCTATGGGAAAAATAATATATGTTGGGCTCAGTATAATCTGAAATTTCAGGTATTACTAATGGCTCTGTAATGTGTCTTTTATGGGTAAAAGGATCCAACTGCATATATAATCAAAATATACCATCCACTGGAGCACTGAACTTGAGATGATACTGAGGTTTAGTAATATCAGAGTAACACTTGAACAGCAAGCAGAAATACAATACACAGTCATGATAAGGCACAACTAAAATTCAAGTACTCAAGAAGTCTGAGGCAGGAAGACCACAACTTTGATTCCACCTTAGGTGACTTGGTGATCTAGGCAGACACTATATCAAAATTAAAAAAACAAAAAATGGTTAAGCATATTACTCAGGGCAAAGGTCCTGGGTTTGAGCCAATGCAAAAATTAAAATTAATTTTTTTCAAAATTCAAAATAATGCTAAATGATATCTGTATAACTATATTCTTATAGCCCTGTTGCTTAAAAATTAATAAACCTATTCTTAATTTTCAGAAGCAATTAAAATATTCAAACTTTTTGTAAATTGGAAACTTGGTTAAATTTCTTGTTGTCCTCATTAATTATATATAACTTCATCACTACTATATTTTAAGTAATATTATGGTATTAAAACTTCCTGTGCTAGTCTTACCATGCCCTCACTTTTATTCTTGTTTATAGTAGAACATCTGTTTGGTTGACATTTGAAAGAAGCCTACACTAAAATGAACTAACACATGCTATTTGATACTGCATATAACTAAAATTAATCTCAAAAAGTGTGACGATGAGTCAAGGTGATATCTAGATCATTAAAACAGCTATCTAGAAAATCTAAGTGGTCTAAACATTATTTGCTTTTAAAGATTTTTATGTGGCATGAAAGTAATTTCAGAACTCAGTTATAAAAATGATCTATTCGTAATGTACACAGCAAAAAGCCCCTGTAGAACAAAATTTATACTACAGCATGAAATAAGCATCTGACCCAATAAATAAAAGGTAATAGTGTTTCTGGAAAGAAGAAATGGTTTTAATTTCAGTTTTCTATAAAGAGAAGCAACTCAAATATTATAAAAAAGCAATGCCATTCAGTGTTTCCGTGTGTTTACAGAGCATTGTTGCAGCACTGTCATATATCTGTGCTGTCCCTGAGATTTCACACGCATTTAATTTTAACTTTACAACCATATTCTATAGTAGAAATCTGAACCCCATTACACAGATTCGATAATGAGATTTAAAGATTTTTTTCCTTCTAAAAGTCACTCAGGTCAGATAAACCAGAAGTTAGAAATTGATTTCCAAATTTTCTCCAGCTCTGTTCCCAGAGTCTTGATTTTGAGATAGTTATTAATGAGTATTACAACCCAGATATCCATACTCAGGAGGAGAAATTATTTTTCCTGTTAGAATGAGACTTCTAGATGCCTCTGAATGAGAGTGAAGTAATATTTGAGTTCAAAGGTAAGTTAAGTAATTATTACAGCTCTTCTTCTTAAAAGTACTGTACCAAACTATAACAGAAGCAAGGCAAATGTTCCAGACTCAGAGGCGAAAGGTATTATTTACTAATAAACTTGGAGGATGTGGCCTCAATACTGTGTCACACATGGACTTCCTACTACTGATCCCCGGATCAGCGTAACATAAAGTGCAATCACCCTTGCCCTGGACCACCAAGAGCTTTCCATGGTGAGAATATTTGCCTCTAATTTGACCATATGATCAAGGGCATCTGACTTCCATAAGTGAACAGATTCTGCAAAGGAGAAACAGACCAGTGTTCCAACACTCACAGTTAGTGGAAAGAGGAGGTAAAGAGGGACACTGCAAGGAAAAAACTGTCAGAAGTGGGGAAGAAATATTTTTTCTCCCTCAAATGGATGGTTGGATGATTATATAACAGTGTAGATCAAAAAATATATGTGCACAGTGTTTAGATTTTTAAAAAGGATTTCAAAAATTTACAAATTGTCATCAATATTTGCCATGAAATAATATTTAAAAGTTAATAAAGGAATGTAAAAATTCTAAAATCCAGATAATTATTGAACTCCTTTAACTATGTAGGGTCTGAAGTGCTCACTGACCTATTTTAAGTATAATATGAAAATGAGGGTATATCTGAATTTTTTTTTTGCACTCTCTTGAACTAATCTATAGAGGGAAGATTGCAGTTTATTCAAACAATTTAGAATTAGCAGTATCCCCAGATTAGGTCTAGCTTTGTGTTGGTTATGTAGTTCTTTTCGTCTTTTCTGGCTTAGGAGGGTAAACCTTGAATTTATTTACTTAAATCTGTACTTTTAAATGTTTAATGTAATAATGGGTCTTATAGCCCAGTCATCTTTCAGAAATACATTTTTAACTATGAACCAAATTCCTCATCTCTTTATATATTGGGATAGCACAGACTTTTTTTTTAGCCTTTGGTTCCAGGTTTCTGCATTGCTATTATTAGAAAAGGCTGAATTTTTTAGTCACTATCTATATAACTTTGAATAATTTTTCTTTCTTTCTTTCTTTCTTTCTTTCTTTCTTTCTTTCTTTTTTTTTTTTTTTTGTTGTTGTTGTTGTTGTTGTCTTTGTTGTTGGTTTTTTGAAACAGGGTCTCCATATGCAGTTCAGGCTGACCTTGAACTCACTTTGTAGCCCAGGCTGGTCTCAAATTTCACAGCAATCCTCCTGCTTAAGTCTCCCAAGTGCTGGGATTACAGGTGTGCACCACCACATGTGGCTCTTTCAATGATCTTAAAGCATCAGATAGCCTTATGTTATTCCCTTCTGAGTAACACCCTGAATGTCCTACTCCTCCAGCTCTTTTTCTTCTTCCTTCCTTTTTTTTTTTTTTGCTTGTTTTTTTGTTTTTCAATAATGAACCA
This sequence comes from Dasyprocta punctata, assembly GCA_004363535.1. NCBI lineage: Eukaryota > Metazoa > Chordata > Mammalia > Rodentia > Dasyproctidae > Dasyprocta > Dasyprocta punctata. The sequence goes on from RJWM01013890.1 coordinate 34,789, forward strand.
GGCTCTTTGTCCTGAACTACATCTCCAGTTCTCCAACTCTTTTTTCTTTTTCTTTTTCTTCTTCTTCCTCTTCTTTTTTTCAGACAAGTTCTCACTAAGTCTCTAAACTTCTCAGTCTGGACTTGTACTTCTAATCCTCCTGCCTCAGTTTCCCAGGGGACTGAGATCACCAAACCTGGCTCGTCTCATTCTTCTTTCCAAGTGAATGCCTTAATGACAAGTTTTAAGGATGCAAAATGAACATATAATTAAATCAAAATATATTTGGTAAGCAGTAAGCTCTTCCAAATTTTATTGCTAAATTTACATAAGTAAATTTCAGTGAGATTCTTTTGTTTTACTTTATAGGAAAATCAATAATTATGTATCAATGTAGAGAAATTAAAAGTAATGCTTAAAGGATTGCATGGACTAGACTGTAAAACTCCTGACTTTATCCACACTTAGAACTTTTTCTTCTACAAAGAGTAACTTTCTATTATTATACTATTTCACTACTGCAGAAAGTGTGGTCTAATCAACCATCAGTGTCACCTAGGAATTTTCTAGAAATGAAGAATCTTGAGCCCCAGCCCTGTTCTACTGAATTAACATGTGTATTTCTCCAAGATACTCTGTCAGCTCAGATACACACCACAACTGAAGAAGCATTGTACTGAATCCACAAACACAAGGCTCCAGTTATCATTTGGAACCCAAAAGCATAGTGGTAATTTAGAGAAAAATTTGAGAGATACAGAAAGTAGCATCCACCCTGTTTTAAACAGTGGAGAAAACATATCTTGAAAATGAAATACAGATCTCCTGATCTACCTTAAAAAATAATAAAATTAAAGAAGGTCTGGAAAGTGACAAGCATATTTTTGAGGAGAAAGGCAGATTTTCACATGGGGAAGGACTAAAGGCTCAGTCAACCTGCAAACAGGCCAAATGAAAGATGAAGCAAGAGTGATCAAAGTTTATAAAATCATGAAAGGCAGGCAGAGCATGTTCACCGACGTTAGAATTAGGGGACTGCCTAAACTAAAAAGTACAGTCTGCTACCACAAGAACTATGGATTAAATGTCCATCCCTCAGACAGCAAAACACCTGTTTGTAGTTACCAAGTGCTTACCTCCAAGCCAGGTTCAGTCAAGAATGAATCTGAACCAAGCAAGAGGAACATGAAGGGAAAGGAAGCCAAGACAGTCAGCTGGCACTGTGTCAAATTCTCATTCAATTCCAGACCATTGCCTACTGCCTTTTCACGTTAGCCTTCTAAGGCGACTCTGAACAATCACTTTTTGCTGCCTGCCAGGAGTGGCAGATCATTTAGCTAAACTATGGACACTTTGCTCATCGGCATGGATGTTCTCTTGATGTCATTTGCTTATCTGATCTCTGACTGACACCTACCCAGACACCCTGGCTTATCAGCTTCTGACCTTCCTTCATCTTGGACTGGCTGGTGAGCCAGGATCTTTAGGCTCGGGGTACTCCTTGGACTATAAAGCACTGACATCATTTTAAAAATGGAAACTGTTTCTCCATAAAATAGCGAATCCTGTACATGGTAGACTACAGAGCTATAAATAAATTCAAGAGCATTATATGTCTTTACACATTAAAGTGTTTGAAAATACTTAAAAGTAAGGAAAGAGAATTCTCCAACAGTTTTGGCTAATATGATGGAAGACTTTTGCTACATGCCCTTAATGTGGCCAGAGACAGAGCACTGAGAACATGAAACATGTCTTCATACACTCTGACATATTTTTATCCTAATTTGTAAATTTAAAACTCTGTTTCTAATCTAACATTGTGGTTAAGGCAAAAGGACACAGTGAAATACCTGCCAGTACTTGGTAATTTTTTTTTTCTGAATTGTTCATAAAAGACAAGAATATAATTGCCAATTTTCCATATACTCAATATTTTAGCATTTTAAATGATATTTACTTAAACCAGTTCTTTTTTTCTTTTTCATGATATGGGAAGCAGATGGATTAACAAAAATGTACTGGAAAAAAAGTACAGAAATCTGCAATTTGATGAATTTATACAAGAGGACATTTATAGAATTGAATTTGTGGGCTAGCAAGAAATATAGCTCAGTCAATGATTTCAAAAATGTAAAGAAAAATGAAAAACAAGAAAGTAACATTTACTGGGTATCCATTATGTCCTAGGCATAGTGCACGTGCTTTAAAATAAAATCAAATAAGAATTCTTATAATCTTTGAGTTTCTGATCAACATATTTAAGGTCAGTAAAAATGTGTAATAGATAACAATACCTTTCTAGTTTTAAATTGGTTCTGTTATGAGCTTTATAGGACTTGAACAATGCTCCTTTCTGCCACCATTAATGCATCTTTCTCCAATCTTTACACAAGGACAGCAAGAGTGACAAGAAGTTGAGGCAGGGGGAGTGATGCTTTGTTTGGGGTCAGTTTCTCTGTCTGATCCCTTCCGTGGGATGGAACAGAGTGGACTTTCATCTTCTCAAGCCAGGTGAGCATTTCATGGAAACTCCCGGGCAATGCGGTGTATGCTCCCTGAGGCTTGATAAAGAATCAGGTTGCTGATTGTTTCACGGTATCACTAACATGCATGTGACTCCTTACGTTTTCAACCTAAAGTCGTTACTGCTGGTTGAAATATTAATTGAGAAATTTGGAGTTTTTCTGTGATAGTGAGCAAGAATTTTAAGCCTAGGAAAATAAAGCTATCTGTTTATTACTATTTTCACCTCGAATACTTTTCATGGACTAGAAAGAAAAAATAAGCAAGGGGTTGCTGTTGTTTCATGTTATCCTGCTGAGCCTAACTCATTTTGTTAACTGGGATGCGCCAAGTATCTAAGTCAAGTAGCGTTAGAAGTCAGTTCATCATCACACAGTCAGAAATTATTCTTTTTTAAAGATGCTACCAATCTCGTGCTTTTTTCAATAAGTTGCATTGTAAATGAATTTATTTACTATTCATACATCTATTTTTCTGCCTAATTCCTCAGTTTTCAACCCAAAGACAGCTCTTGTCAAAAAGCAATTACCATACACAAACTTGGTTTATTTTTGCTGTATTGTCTTGATTTTTAATTTGGCTTCTCTTGCTTTCTGCCTGTTTTATTCAAGTCATTTCAGCCAAATAGAATCTCTGCTTTGAAGCACTCATGTGTGAGCATGTGAGTGTCAGTCATTGTGTAAGGTATGTACGGAGAAGGACACAGTACCACGGGTGATAAGAAGTAATGGACGTGGCCGGCAAAGACATACAAATATACACAGACACAGGTATTTTTTGTTAAAATGAAAAGCAACATCTGACAATTAAATTCTAAATATCAAGTGTTTCAAAAGGATAAAGAAAATATCACTGCTTGTAACTAGAACACATTTTCTCAATGGCAGCAAAAATTTGTGCAAGAGGAGTTGCTAGTCTTCTGTCACAGTGATAAAATACCTGAGATACAAAAGTTATAAGGAGGAAAGATTTATTTTATCCCTTGGTTTCAGTACTCGGTGACTGGACTGTATTACTTTTGAAGTGGGCCTTTAGAACACGGGCCTGGCGGAGGACACATCTCCCCTCACGTCAACTGGAAAACAAAAAAGAGAGATAGGAAAGGTCCAAAGCCTCAATATCCCCTTCAAAGGCACACCCCAATGGTCCCTGGAGAAGTGCTCCTGCCATTTATTGGGTAGAGGGTAAATGTGCAATAGTACTGATAAATGTCTTATAATACAAAGGACAGCTCCTTACAGCGAAACTTGACCCAGCTCATAATATCTGGGGGTCCAGGCTGAGAAACTGTTTGTTTTTGCAGTCCTGGATATGCTGGGCAAGCACTCTACCAAGCTCAGGTCGAGAATCCATCATGTGTACAAACTTGTAGGTATGAATTATGTGTATTGGTTTGAGAGAACAATTAATTGTCTGGGATGATCATTCATAGCTGACATGTTGGAAGACTCTTTGGCAAACAATTATTTTGGAAATACAATTTCAAGTTGACTTGGGAAAGGATGTGAGTGCAGTTTTAAGAAGAAATTTGTGTGATTAATTAGCATTAATAGTGGTAGTTGTCTGTGTATGTTTTGGAATGACTGCCCTGCATGTAACTTCCTTCCTGGCCTGGGGCCTCCCAATTGGATGCAATAACTGCAACACAGTGCATCTTCTCAAACTACAGAATCCAAAGTAAATGTTCCTTTCTTGTCTTGCACTAATGGTGCCCTGCAGCAGCAATAGCAATATCCTGGCCAGAATATTCCTACTAAAATACTGTTATTGTATTTCCAGGAAAGCCATCCCAACTGACCTTTCCCCCATGCATTTTTCAAATCTAGTTCTCCAGCCTCCCATTAAGTCTGTCATTACATTCAATTTTCATTGCTGGAGAAGTGGGATTGGTTTCTGAGCTTTCAGTCAAGAGCTCTGACTGATTCGATGGGCTATGACCTAAGGGTTTTTCTAGAAAAGGACTGATGCCATTGTAGCTCTATATTAGGATGTTCACTCTGACATCAATTTGTAGTGTGGATGAAAAATAAAAAAGAGGTAGGACCCGAGGTAGCAAGAAGAAATATAGTAGGATAGTTTGACGAGACACAGTGAATTATGAGCTTGAACCACAACATAGGAGGAGTGCGATTGTGGAAGTATAACTGGTAACTTTCTATGACTTGGTGAAGAAAAAGATGAAAGAAAAAGGGCGAGTTAGGCTATGAATCTTGGGAATGTGGCATGAACAGAACAGTGACGTGAGCTAGAATAAGAAACAAGTATAATTAGATTCGTTTTAGAAATGCTATATTAATAAAAATATTTTTACACACTTGCCAATTATTTTTTGCTTTCCCTTTGAATGTTAATTTCTTGTGTACAAATATTACCAACCCTTAGAATACTGCCTTCCTAAGTAAAAACATAAAACTCTTTTAACTGATTATAATGTTACAGCATTTAAAGTGATTATATCAAAAATTATAAATAGAGCCAGCTGATGACATAAAACAATGCTAAGCAGAGTTTCTATAAACTTTACAATATGAGGAATATGTTATAATCACAGATAAGAGGTCTGGGAATATATCAGTATACTTCAAAATACTCATAAAATATAATATAAGACAATCTATGGTATATAAAATTTAATAAAAATATAAACAAATAAAAATAGGTAATTTTTATTGGTTTTGAATATTTGCTTTACTCATTCTAAAACATGAACTCATGCACTTAATGATCTAAAATTTAATTCCTCGGCGCAGGCACCGATCAGGACGCAATATGGACTGCCCTCCGGGTCCTGACCCCAGGACCTTGGAGGAGAACGAGAAGGGCCCCTCACGGGGGCCCCCGCCTGGCCCGAGCGGCACCGGTGCGCGGGCTTGGAATCAGGGACAAACACTACCCTCCACACCCCGTAAGCAACCTGCTGTTTCGGAGGTCTGGCTGGATTGATAGCAACCAAGGAACACCAACCAACTTTTGTTTTGTAGATTTGGCCAGGCCTCTGGTCAGCAACCCAAGCATCTCTTTACAGCAGGCAATGTAGCAAGTATGGGGAATTCTCTTCTGCCTTGTCTTTTATTATTAATAAAATATTTTTTTAAAAAATTTAATTCCTTCAAGCTAAGCCTCCTATTTTTATTATACTCCTTTCTCATCCTCACCCAATCCTAAGGACATTAATGTATAACAGAATAACTAGGTAAAAACTCAACAAAAATAAAATATTTGCCAAAATAAACTAATCACTCACATTAGTAATATCACTGTCTTAGGGGGAAATGAAAATAAATCATCTGACTCAAGCAAAAAATTGTAATGAAAAATTATTTTATAGAAACTCCTGGAAAATTGTTCTGTTTTGTATTGCAGGCATTATCATTCCCATGAGGTAGCAGTGGCTCCAAATTTGGAGTCAAGAAAAATATTGCTCTCATTACATAGAATATGAAATATTAGATCTAAATGCTTTAATTCTCCCTGCTTTATTTAATGAAATTGACCTGTATTTATCAGTTTTCCCCTTGGAACTTTAGATTTTAGCTTTAACCATCCTAGTCAAATATAGTGTCTGGGGCCAAGAAATTTTGTCTTCCCAGATATCTCAGTTAATTTTTCCCTCCTGCAAATTTGTACTTTCTCCAATTCACCACATTCATGAGATATTTCTGTGATTAATGGAGCTCATCATTTCAAAGGAACTATGGTCAATTAAAATAGTCTTGGACAACAAGTATGATATAATTTTATTCTTCCTTTTGTTTTCTTCACTTGCTCACAGTGAGATAAAAATTTAATTCCTAGGTTGCCTTGTTCATTAAGTGAAATAGCAGTGAAACTTCTGCAATTTATGAGATATGATCATAAAACATGCTCCATGTTTAAATTTTTTTAAAATTTTATTTTAGCAAAAGACACATTGTCCCTCAACTTCTCTTTTGCTGTGCTCTTGTGGTTGCCTAGATTCTTGTATCAATTCAAAGCATATATGTTTCATAATCAATTTGACTTTAAGGAAGAATCAGAATGTTCATGATGTCGGATCTGGTGAACAGGTAGTTAAGGATGTGCAGTATATTTTTATGAACTTGCTTTTGTTTCATGACACAGGATTCAATGTATTTGAGGTTACACCATTAAAGACACAAAAAAGGACCTCCAGAACTGCCTCAGAAAGAGGCATTATGGGATATATGTATTTGAAGCAGGGAGAGAATTTTGAGGGGGATTAGTGACAATGTGTCCTTTACTATAATAAATTTATTTTTAACTTGAACATCTACCATATATTTCAGTTGCGCCTTGTATCTCAAAATTAGGAAAGATAAATATGTTTACAAAACGTCTACTACATCCATATATTATATATGTATATGTGTTATATATGTATACATAAACGTGCATAATAAAATCAGTCATTTTGTACTGAAAAGATCTCCTTTTAAAACATCATTAGACTCAAGTAACATCCTGAAACATTGGACAACATTCTCCATTTCTCTATATTCCCGTACCCACTTAAGGGGATATGAGTAAGATCAATCATCCCTAATAATACAAGCAAAAGGCCAAGTAATTAGGAGAATAGGAAGTTGGTGCTAAGTATAATTAAGAGCAATAAAAGGACCAACAGTCAGTCTTTGGAGTGGGCAAAATACTATGTCTAATGGGAATGTTTTCCCTTGATCAGAGAGGTATCTGTTAAGGACCATTTTATATAATTTTGGGGGCAAATCATTTCATACTTAAATTGTGCTTAGGCCTTCTCAGAGACCTTAGCTTCCTGCCAAGGGAGCTGGCTATGGTATGCAGAAACATAACTCCGTGTTCCTTTGGTCACTGTTGAGGCCTCAATGGTCTGTGATGCTGTGATGCCCCAGGGCAAGATTATATCAGCTGAAGACATCCTGGTTCCTTGAGAACCCAGTAGTAATAAGAAAATGGTTTCAACTTGGGGAAAGGACAAACTCACTAATAACCTGCCACCTCACCCTATCATCCTCATCAACATATAGTCTCTCATTATCTCAAAGCTACCAGTCATCCGATAATCCCTTCAACATTTTTCTCAATCAGTAAATGTAGAGGTATTGGCTGCCTCACAGACTTTTGTGCCCATAAACAACTGGTCATCCCAGTTCCCCCTTGCATGGCCATTTTGTCTCTTGCTTTTTCTTTTCGCAGTCACTGTACCACCTGGGAGGAGATTGGGATCCACTGCCCCTAGTAGGTATCCACATGACTTCTGAGAAGCTAGGAGTAAGGCTGCTATCAGGGACTAAAAGTGCAAGCATAATCTTTATCACATTGCCACATTTGCTGTGTGAGTTAGTATATTTAGTATTTTCTCCTGGCAAAAATGACAATTAAATTTTTTACAACGTGTTACTTTAAAATTCTAGCCTCCATTACCTAGGAAATAGAACTAAAACTGATTCTATGATGAAGTGGTTTTTTGTTTGCTTGTTTGTTTGTTTGTTTTGACAAAATGTTAATATACATGTAGGACAAAGTGCACCTAGTGTTGCTGGGCATGTATTTGATAAACATTTATAAAATGCTTATTGTTTGTCACAATACCCTCTCAGAGAAAAGGAGATGGTAGACACTAAATTTGGCCCACACAACCAAAAAACAAGAGTACTATTTATGTGTAAAACAAGGATAGAAGTACATTTGGTATAGATTTGTCAAGAGTAGCACCCAAGAAACACCTCTAAAAAATTCCAGAGAAAGACAGGTTCTGTTAAAGAGCATATAAAACTAGATCTCTACCAGAGTTTTGGGAGAAAATTATATTACCTCTTGAGTGCTATGGTTTGTATCTAGATGTCCTCTGAAGCCTTATGTGCTCACAGGCAGGGGATTTGGGGAGGTGATTAGATCATGGAGTGTGATATTAATCCATGGATTAGTCTATTGATGTGTTTATTGCTATGATGGCAGGTGAAGCCTGGTTAGAGGAGAAGGGGTCTTTAGGGGATGGTGTGGCCTGAAAGGTTTTATCTTCTTTCCTCTTCTCTTGCTTCCTCTCTCTGCTTCCTGCTGTCAAGCTATGGATTGTTTCTCCTCTGTGATGCCCCTCTGCCATGCCACCCTGCCTTAGAACTAGCGACTATGGACTAAAACCTCTACAAATCGTAAGCCAAATGAATTTTTCCCTCTTTAAATTGTGAGTATTGTGTCTCAGCATCTAGGACACGAGTAAGACATCAAGAAAGTGGATTCATAGAGAGAATAGGCAGATGAATCCAAGCAAGAGTCAGTTCACTGGGGTCTAATTTAAGGATTTAGTCAGTTCAGGGAACTGTAGCAAAATACAGAGATGTGGTTGCTTATACACAATGGGACTTTATTTTTCACAATTTTGAAGACTGGAAGGCCATGATTAGAGTGTAAACATGGTAGGGTTTTAGATAATATCTGTGCCTGGATTATCCTCATATGATAGAAAGAAAGACAAAGAACCCTCTAGGGTCTCTTTTACATAGGGGCTCCATTAGGAGGGCTTCATTCTCATGGCAATCTCTTCCCAAAGGCCTTGTTTCTTAATACTATCCCACTGTGAATTTAAATTTCAGTATATAAAGTTTAAGGGTGCTCAAACATTCAGTCCAAAGTGAGTCTTAGACTTCTGATAAAGGATTAAGCCAGGGTGAGTAGGCTATTGTGGTTTAGTATACTTGTTTCTTACATTCTAAAAGTGAAAACTTATTTGCATGTAACCTAAGTCAGAAGTCAGGAAAGATCAATACAGGACCCTGTTCCCCACCCCTTGTGTACTGCATGTTGTTGGACTTAAAAGTAAATATTTTTTCTCAGCACTTGGGAGGCTGAGGTAGGAGGAGCATTGTGAGTTCGAGACTGGCTTGGGCTACAACACAAGCGCAAGGCTGGCCTGAGCTACATAGTGTGACCCTGCCTCAAAAAAACCAGGGCTGGGAGTTTGGCTCAGTGGCTGAAGTGCCTGCCCTGGCAGGTGCAAGGTTGTGAGTTCAATCCAAGGTTAAAAAAAAAAAAAAGTGAATATTTTTGAGAATAGTAGAAGTAAAAGAAAAAAGTTCCAATTTTCCAATCACCTACCAAGAGATACAAACAATATGGGATCAAGCATTTTTACACAGCAACTAGGAGCTAACAGTTCAACTCATGAAATTTGATTTGTTCACAATACCCCTGTAGTTCTTATTGACAATGAGGTTGATTTATGTGACTGATAAAAACCAAAAAGATTCAGTGTTGCAAAAATTAAGTAAAGCCATCTCGCTAGATTTCTGCAATGAGTTGGACAAACTTGTCCAACAACATGAGGAAAAACACCTCCTAAGGAATTACTTTTTAGAGCAGGAAATTACTTACAAGTCTTGTGATTGTTCCTAAAAGGAACCAAAGGCCCAACCCATTGCCAACCAAACACCTTCATATAAAATTTTGCTACTTCATGATGTTTCACCTTGAATACCCAATATCTCTTAGCCTAAAACTATCAAGGTGTAAGTTAAGTAACTGGTTTAGAATACTTGTTAAAACTCCATAGTACCTTCAGGACAGAAACTCCACGGTGACCTTAGGGTGCTGAATGACTTACACAACATTTGTGATGTAGGCAGTGATTACAGCAGGCTTTCTGCTTTTTTCTGTCAGTTGTTATGAGATTTGCATGCTTCTCAAAAATGTGGCAGGAACTGACAGTTGTCGGGAGCCTTATGACTGACTTTGGTTAGGTACTCCCTTAGCTTATTTTCTATTGTCTAGGGTGCAAAAATATTTTCCAACCTCTCTTGAAGTTAGCTTGGAGATCCATGTGATAAAATTTGATCACTGAAATGTGAATGCAAAAGATATTTTCTTCTGCTCATCCTGTACAATAAAATCTCACAGAGAAGTTCAAATGAAGCTCTCTCTCTCATTCTCAGGACACAGAGGATGAATGCAAAAACTCACACATGCCAGAGTCACACGACGAAAAGAGACAAAATGGTTAGTCACAGCTCTGCAGGAAAACCTTGCGCCAGAAAAACACCTGATGTCCATCAGACTGTTTTGTAAGTATGAAGATAAATTGTGTGTGTGTGTGCGTGTGTGTGTGTGTGTGTGTGTGTGTGTGTGTGTGTGGTAGGCCAATACACTTTGCAGGTTATTTACTTTAGCAATTTGAAATAATTATCTGTATAAGACAGACAAATTTTAAAACTGCATCCCCAATGTTGTGTAGAGACCTTAGGAATCATGGCTCATCCTTGTCCCAAATCCTTCAAATCAGAAACAGGATGCGCCCATATATACAACAGATCCCAGTGGTTCTGTCTTTACAACTGAGCAGTCTAAGCATAGCAACACACTTCTGTCAAAGACAGGGTACCTTAACAACCTCAGTGTATCCCACTAAGCTTAGAAAATCTGCACTAATGAATGATGCAGAAAAATTTCTTCCCAGTTTTTGAATTTCCTTCTCCATCTGCATTCTCAGGCAGACACTTGGAGACTTGTTTACAAGTATTAAAAAGTCAAGGTCAACTCCATATCCCACACAGGACTAAAACTTACATTTAATGCAACTCCATGAAAATATGCTAAACACTCTATTTAAAGTAGAAAAGAGAATGGAGTGAACATTTTTTCCTAATCCATGTCCGTACAGCAGTTAAAAACGACCTCTACTAGTCTCACCCTACAAAGCTTATGAAGTGAAAGTCATAATTCCCATGTGAATTTATATTTAGAGAAGGAAAAGAGTTTAATCAAAAGTGAGCAGTTAGTACTACATAAATTTAAAATATTAATTTTAAACTGTTATAGTGTAGCATCTAAAATAGTTAGAATTTATTTAATTAACATTTGACACTTAGCTGAATAACATTTACAATCAAGGAGCTATTTTTTCTAAGTGAAAGAATATCAACAAAAACCTTGAAGATGTTTCATGAGCAGAATATATTAATCAAATAACTCAAAAACATTCCTTTTTAAAATCCTAGAGCCACATTATACCATCCAGGGGTTGACATTCTTCTGAGGATTCCGGTGATGACTAATGAGAGGCCGTGTATGTAGTACTAAACTAAATAATAGAAACATATAATATAGACTGGAATTTAATGAAATGAATTTAAGGATATAGGCTTTTGTTTTGACTTTTATTAAAGGAGCTGCCTCTAATGCATCTGACATTTCTAGAAGGTAGGGCTGCCTTGGCAATTAATTTTTCTTTATTTTAAGATAGGTATCAGAAAGAGTCCTTCAGTAAGTTGCATATGCATAATATAATTCACTCAATAATTAATGCCATCTCATCATTTGGAGAATTATCATTTCCTGTCAGTCAGGGAAAGAACCTGAAATCATCTAAATTAGAATGGAGATATTAATGGATTATGTATGGTTATATAAAATTGAATTTATCTATAGCCAAGTGATAATTTTATGAATTATGAAAACTCTTTTTTCAATGCTGGGCCTCCAAAGTAGAGTCTCATACTTGTTAGGCCAGTACTCCACTACTGAGCTAAAGCTTCTGTCCTTTTCTAGAAGTAAATAAATATCTGAACTGAATTTTGATGACCTTTGCCGTAGATTCTTTGGGCGAAATGGCAAAGATTTTTGAGAAATTGCCTTTGCATTATTTATTCCTTTGTTCATTGGATGAATGTCTCTGTGAACAAAGAAGACTTTCACTACACATTGAAAAAATAGGCAGAGACCAACAAAAGGTGGAGTTTATTTCCAGTATCTCTTGACCTTGTGAACCTTGAGAAAATGGTGAGTATAGAGACATGGTCAGTACTTGTTGATCCATGTCACTTAGTCTTCTCAGATCTTGACAGTAGGTGATGTGGTGGTGGAATCTTCTGACAACTAGCTAGGCTTTCAGATGAAGTGAACTAAGATATTTTGCTCAAAATGAACTCTGGTGGACTTTGGAGAAAATACCAGGAAGGAGAACTGGGGAATGGAATGAGATTCCATCAAATCACAGGATCCTTCTAAAAGTCATAATGATGTAACATTAAAAAGTATATAATTTTAAGCTGGCGTGGTGGCACACGCCTTTAATCCCAGCACTTGGGAGACTGAGGTAGGAGGAGCGTTGTGAGTTCGAGGCCGGCTTGGGCTACAACGCGAGCATAAGGCCGGCCTGAGCTACACAGTGTGACCCTGCCTCAAAAGACCAGGGCTGGGAGTTTGGCTCAGCAGCTTACACGCCTATCAGGCAAGTGCGAGGTTGTCAGTTCAATCCCCGGTGCCGAAAAAAAAAAAAAAAATATATATATATATATATATATATATATATATATAATTTTATAAAGAACTTGAATTTTGTGAAGCATAATAGTGCCCCTAAATTGTTTTTTAATTTGCAATAACTTAGAGTAGTCATGACCTCTTACTCTGATACTGATTATACATTTTTGGTATTCCTAATTTTATTGCACCTTGCCTACAGGACAGAAGGGAAAAATAAAACTTGAGCACCATTTTTAAGATTTACTTGAACAAACAGTATTTTTCTCCTTTTAAATGGCATCCTAAGTACATTCTAAACTAGACCTGACACTTAAATAATCCCTTAGAAGTCCACCAGACCTATTATAAAGGAATTTTGCTTTATCATAAGGAGATATTCTTGCCAGAGGGAGGCAGTTTGGCCACTTAGCTTCAAAGCAGACTTACTTCCACTCCACTAGCTCTAGTTCTTAGTATATTGTAGCCTTTAGCAAAATAACTTTAGCGAGAAATAAAGAAATGGAATGAAGAACAAAATCAAGGGCAATGAAAATAACCTTTTTGCACTGTCATTTATTTTTCTATCAGTCTGAAAATGCATCAGATTACTCTTATATGTTTACATCAGCTAGTTAATAGCATAAAAGAGACATGATAAAGCTCATGTCTTTAAAACACTGTGAATTTGTATTTATGAAAAGAACAGTTAATATTCATGTGATTAGATCAATTTTACTTGTCTATATCTGTGTAACTTAAACAACCCTTCTGAAGGTAACGATATGCAATATTGTAACCATTGTCAAATTTCTATCATCTTGTTTTGTAAACCTATGATGTTACTGTATTGGATTTATTGTTGTTTGTTTGTCTCTTTTGCTTTTTGTCTTTCTTTTCTATCTTTGTTCCTCTTAAATAAAAAAAAGTAAAATTTAAAAAAACATTGTAATTTCTTTTTTCATGTGTAAATATTTTTCAACTTCATACTTCAATACATGAATTGAGCAAGTTGACAGCTCAAGCCTTACTTGGTGTCATAAGCAACACTGGAGTGTGTTTTTCCCAGATCTTGTGACATCATTAAATTAGAGTACAATATGGGAGAGATGCTTTACAGCGAAAAATAGTGTCATTGCAGTATTGATTCTTACATCAACCATGATAAAATGAATTAGTGCTGTTTCTCATTCTTCATTAAACAGAAGAGACAGAGGGCTTGAGAGTGTGCCTGGGCAACTGGAAAATGCTTGGCTAGGCAGAACCAAATGGGCACACGTTAGTCTCTCTGTTCTTTACAATACAGAACTTTGCCTTAGATTTGTATATAACAGTTTTTTCAAATTTTTAGGAATTACTTAACTTAAACATTCTATAAATTCAGACACTAGAGACCAATAAAATGACCAGCTAACATAAGAAATATAACACAATTATAATAGTTTCCATAACATTGAGGCCCTCCTATTTATATACTTTTATGTCATGTATTAGGTCAGCATGTCAGACAACTTTTTTTTTCCTGGAAAGACAATCATTATTATTCGGGTTCACTTTTCTATGAAAAAATGTACTGTTAGGAACAATTACCAAGAAGAAATGATGAAAATAAAAATTCTTCTTTTAAACAGTTAAATAATAAATTGCTGTAGCCCAGCAATGTGAAATATTTTATATCAACCGGAGAGCTGTGGTTATTAAAATGATCTGTCAATAGAAACAAAGCAAAGTTCAGGTGATGAATAGCTAACAGCTGCACTTTCTTGCATAGTCAGGAATTTATAATGAGGTTTAGGTACTGTTTGTCTTCTTTTTTCACTTTCTTTTAGGAGGTATGAGGATAAGTAAGCAAGAAGGATTGAGAAGAAATCTTCAAGACCAGAGTTTGTAGCAGACTTCATTCTAGTTTTGAACTGTTGCAGAATATGAATGTTTAAAATGCAATTTCTAGGATAGCATAACACATTTCTTCTGCACATATTATCTTCATAACAGTGTGAAAAACTAAGAAAATTTATACCAAATGTAAATAATATCCATAAGTCAAGGATAGAATTTTTCAGATAAGGACTATAAGCAATAAACTCTTACAGAATAAAACACACAAATTTTAAAACCTATTAATATAGATAAGGTTAAGGACTTCTTAAAATACAACACAAAATTGACAACAAAGAAAATCTTCAAACACGGTAATTGCCCAATTTCATACTGTACTACTTAAAAGACCATCTTAATCCTAAGTCTCTATAATTTTAAGTAATAATAAACTGAGAAATGATAAATTGGGAATTACGATGTAGTTAACTTTTGTCTACAATTGTCCTTTTCACCTTTCAGCCCTCACTCTTTCTGAACATTGTAACTAAGGCCACTTTATGAATTAGATTTTCCCAAGTATCTGGGCCAAAGTCTGATTCTAGTCAAGTTTCACATATGCCACTTTTATGGCAGCAGTAGATCTTTTTGTCCAAGCATGCTTATCTAAGAGCTGATCTGTTTGTAAAAATCTTTATTCAAAAAACCACACACACGAATAGAAACCATGAAGTAGGTCTTATTAGTTTCCTGATGGCTGGGATGATACTGAACTACTATGGGTCAACTTGGGAAGTGAGAATATGACTTTGGCTTATGCTGGCTGATGCTAAGAAGAATATGGAAGCGGGGACCTATTTTTGACATGTGAGGACCTCACTAATCTTTGCTCAAGAGATCAGAGAAATGAAACCAGTTTGGGAATGTCATTGGTAAGAAAGTAGCACTCATTCTGAAGAAACAACTGTTAATAGTTTTACAGTTGTGGTGTGACCTGGGATATTATGATGTTAGAAACATAGCTTTGTCTTAGATTTGTTGCTGATCCATTGGAAAATCCATATGGAAATCTTATTAGCAGGATTGATTTTTACTTTCATATCTTATTCTTGCTCTGAAGAAGGCCATACAATAGATTTCAAGTTCTTATTTTATTCACTGCTATCTTACTTGTAGTGTACTGCTCAAATGTACTGCAGTTTTGTATTATTTTGAAAGAACAAGAACAAATCTAAGAATAACTTTTAGCTGCAGTGCCATAGTTCTGAAGAGTTCTTTCTTGTTGCTAATGCCTTTATGGAACTCTGCTGAAAAATTATGTCACCTGAAAGAATATCTGGCTATTTTACTTACAGGATAGTTTCATTGTGTATACTTCCCTGATGCCTACTTCAGGGAGTTTTCTTAAATTTCTGCTTCATGTTTTTATTTTGTTGAGCTCTGTGTCCAATCACCAACTGGAACCCAGTAGAAAGAAGGAGAAGGAGGAGCAGGAGGGGGAGGAGAAGAAGGAGAAAGAGAAGAAGAAGGAGAAGGAGAAGGAGAAGGAGAGGAGAAGGAGGGGAAGGGGAAAGGGGAGAGGGAGAGGGAGGAGAAGAAGAGGTGAAAAAGGAGGGAGGAAGGGGAAGGCGACACACATGTACGCACGGGCACACACACACAGACACACACACACACACAAATTTGGCCTGAAGTACTAATATTTCCAAATATTTGAGGTTTTGGAAATTGAAAATTCATGCCACTGAAGTACTAATGAATGTTTTATAGTTAGTAATTTATTTTTGAAAATCAGATAAATCACATTAAAGTAATTTCAATAATCACTGATGAAAAGGGAAACATTTCTTGTTTCAAAACTAAACATATAAAAGCTTGGGTTTCAGTCTTGCTATTAAGAATGTTAAAATCATTTAACCTCTTTGTTCCTTGACTTACATCTTCTACAATAAGATAACGATAAGATATAATAACAGTACTCTGTCAAGTGGCTAACATATAATGTGCATACTATGACAGTATCTTGTTTTTGTTTCAAAAAAGTCAAGTTATAAGGATAATGCAATTGGAGCAAAAAATTGTTAATTAAACAATTATTTTAAAAATATAGCTTTTATTATTTATAATTAAATGATTTATTATTAATAATTAAATGGCTTATAAGTTAATGCCATTGAACAGAGCCCATAACAAAATAGGATTAATTCAATGATGCAATTTCTGTGAAAATAAATCTAAAGTCTGTTGATTTTAGTAGCAGTGGTATGGCAGCACTAACACTATTCTTCAGGGCCAAATTTATGCCATTGTTTAAACCATTTAGTCCTTTGCAATTTACACATTCCTGGAGGCACTAAAATAACTGCATATTGTATATCAAAGGAATAAATAGAATGGCCTCAGACATTATCAACAAATAAAATGACTATTGAGCTATCTTTTTTTTTAATTTTATTTGAGCGAAGAAAAACAAAACAAACAAAAACTACAACAACAACAAAAAAAACGACATATATAGTAAAAACAACAAGCAAAGGAGACAAGCAAACAACTAGCGTAAATACACAACATTGTAGGTTTACAAAGCCGGAAGATAGAAGCTTGACAATGGTTGCAATTTGCGCATCGTTATCTTTAAAATGGTTTCTTACATTAACAGATATAGACATGCAAGATTGATCCAATCATATGAGTATTA